>BQNB010005795.1:12095-44755 GCA_026074375.1 Tanacetum coccineum | reverse complement strand
CTAACCTTGGTTAGTTTAAGGAAAATGCACTAACTAGTTACTATATAAAGAAGGTCCCATGATCACTTAACTCATACACTCTCTCATTCACTATAAAAACTCACAAGAACTCTCTCCCTACACACAAAAGCCTACGGCTCAAGTTATATAACTTGGGTTTCATATAAAATTTTATTCTACAAGTATTTCAAGTGATCAAGTATTCATTCTAAGCATATCTAAGATCATTCAAGTGCATTGGAAGCTTGGGTTTGTGGTTTAACAAGAATTATACAAGAAATATAATTAGGGTTTTCTCATTAGGGTTTGATCTTGGGTTTACATTATTGGGTTTAAGCTTAAGTATAAGCTTGTGTTCATCATCCTACTACTCATCTCTAAGGTCCATTTAAGTTTTAACATCTTCATTATTCATTTACATGTTTACATACTTGATATATATGTTAATCACCACCTAGGTTTAATTTGATGATTTATGAGATATTACAAGACATGTATAGGTTCGAATTTTATAAGTATAATGATGAAATAATACATGAAATGGAAGTACACACTTAATATAAGTACTAGTTGATTTATGAGTTTAGTTTGTGAATTATTTTGTATTGAAAGTTAATTACAAGTTTATGTATAAAAAGATCACAAGGACATGGATTTCAATTGGACAAGTGTTATGGAATTTTAGAGGACTTAATAGATGTAAGATATATGATAGAAAACTTGGTAAAATAATTGTACAAAAGCTCTTAATAAATGGAAGTATAAAACTTGTTTTATAAAACAAAAACATGTAAACTGTTTTGGTACCTACTGTTTGATTTCGTCAAATAACGTATATATTTTATATTTTATTTAATTAGTACTTATCACAAGGATCGTAAGCATATAAGAAACATGAAAAACCGAGCAATAACGAAGGAGATATGACATTTTTAAGTTTACAATAAGTAAACGTATAAAAGTGTTTTTATAAAAGTTATTTTGTATAAATAGATACTGTTCCAGATCTGAGATATTAAAATAAAATTTTTATAACTATAGTGCTCTTCATAAGGAATCCAAGGACATAAGAAACTCGAAAAAACGGAATTAAAATGAACAAGTGATGCATTTTGCATGTTATATACAATTAATTACATAAAAATAGTTTTATAAATTATTATGAATAGTAAAAGCTACTGTTCATCAGTGGATTAAACATTATAAATTTAATATGTTGATAGCTATTCTTAATAGAAAAACGTGGACATAGGAATCACTAAAAACCGAATTAAAACGAATGAGATACAATTAAAATACGATTTCAATAATTAAAGTTATAAAAAGTATTTTTATAAACTTTCACTTACTGTTACTGTTCATAACAGTACCAAACCATACTATAAATATAAAATTTGATTAGACATTTTTCAAATACAAATACATACATATAAAGAACAAGCGAAACGGATTAAATATGAGTAAGTTATGACTTTTGGAAGGTTACGACGATTAATTATATAAAAGTAGTTTTATATAATTTTATAGAAACAATTAAAACTACTGTTCATCAGGGGCATAAATATTATAAATATAATATTTTGATGTATTTTCTTAATATGGAGCCATGGATATAAATAACGTGAAAAACATAGTTTAAACGATAAAGATATAAGGTTTATAAAACCATATGCACTATTTTTACTTTTGTGCACTATTTTATAAAAACAATTAAACCAATTATATAATATCATTATATAATCAATAATAATATTAAAATATGTGTTATTAACAAACAATCAATTGTGAGACAAAAACCACACTTTATTTTACGGATACAAATACTAACACCTTTATTCAATAAAGTACGGTTTAAACATTGTTTTGACATTTAAAACTAAACAAAGACAATTAGGCGGTGGTGTAACTATATAACTTGTGATGTAGTACTATTAAGTACATTGAACTCATACGACCTATATTTAATTAGGTTGTATTCGGTCTTATCCGTGACGTTTCTATTCACTTGATTCATATACATCAGTTTATTCACTAAGGTGAGTTCATAGCCCTATGTTTTACTATATCAATGATTTACAACTTTTGGGGTAAGAAACATGCATTGTTTTACAAATTGGACGCAAGTGTACATTTATCATGATTACGTGTTTGCCTAAGTAGCGATAACCCACTGTGTCCATTATCATGAACTGTCAATTACTTTGTGTGAGCGCGAATGTTATAAATAGATCTATTTGGGATTTACATCCCCGATCGGGTGAGTAGCACTCACTGTGCCAGTTTGCAGAACAACGGACGTATACCATGTCAGATTTGGGATGTTGCGGGTTAGAACATCATCAAGGGCAATGTTGGCAATTTATATTGCAATTCATACATGTCGAGCTTCAGTGTCATGAGCTTAGGGAAACGTAATTACACTTGTGATGTTTGCATCTGTTGCATTATCATACACTTGGAAATCTTGTGGCCCTACATTATATTTACATAAACCTATGAATTCACCAACTTTATGTTGACGTTTTAAAGCATGTTTTCTCAGGTCAATGAGGCACGAGGTGCTAAGGATACATTGGGGATACTCTTTTGGGGAGTCATGCATAAAAGATTTGGAGTCATTACATCTTGGGATTTTTGTTATGATCTAAAATCTTTGTTATCAAATGTTGAACAATTTAAGCCGTTGCGCTTTGTATTAAACAATTTCAATAAATCCAATGTATCGTATTTTAAACGACTCTTTTAGAGGTCGTTCTCATATCTTGTGCTATTGATCTATGAAGTAACGCTCCCAGACTCATTATTCCGTTGTGACCCAATTTGGGGGTGTTACAGATTGGTATCTAGAGCCAAGGTTATAGAGAACCAGGTCAAATGTTTTTACTTGGACTATAACCATTTTCAAACATTGCATCATACAAAGGGATTTTCATGGGACATTCACTTATACATTACTTGTTGCATTAGTTGAGTATACTAGATGCTGCATGGTTCACATACGTGTTTATAATATATTAAGTATATTATTATGGGTCTTATATATGTACTAATGTAAACTCTGTTTGAGTGTTACAGATCCTGTCATGTCTTCTTCATCCACGGTCACCTACACATCTGTCTACACTGATTCTGAGCCAGGGAGAGTCTTCTGGGGAGCTGATGAGGAGTTGTTTGATGGAGGTTCTCCACGAGTCATCGTATACGGATACGATGGACTCCCTATACAGCCGGTAGCTCCGCTATCTCCGGACTATGTGCCAGGACCTGAGCACCCACTGTTCTTCCATTAGTAACCAGCAACCCAAATAACTCGCGACCCTCCATCAGTAACCATCACAACCCCTCGTCATCAACCCTTCATCAACAACCCCTCGTCGACAAACCCTCATCACCAACCATAAACCATTCAACCCTTCATCAACAATCATTACCAACCTCTCATAAATAACCCATCATCATCAATTCTTTATCAGTCACCCGTCATTAACAACTCATCATCAACAACCTTTCTACAACACCAACTTAATATAGACAACAACCTCCAATATAAAATGACAAGTTGGAAAGAAATGAGTATGACTGTAGATACAAAAGTAACACTAACAATGACTCTATTTCTCGTCAACTCAAAATATTCATGAACATTCATCTTAGAAGATTGCATATCATATTGCCACACCTCGAATCTATACTCATTTAAATTTAATGGCGAACAAAGTAACATGAATTGCTTGCGTATTATACATGAAGATAAATGAATATATATACATATAAAACAAATTAGTATCTCTTTCTTTATTCAATGCAAACAATTAAATAATACAAGTATTAATACACATTGTATAGTCTTTAATGCAAACAACAAATAATTGAAATTCAATAATACACAACCTTACACCCCATCCAATATCCACCTTCTACTACTTTCATCTTGGTCATCTCCACTCACCCCAGATTCCCGCACCACCACTACCTCCACTCCACATTAAGACACTACATTTACCAACACCTTGTACCCACATCATTACGTTACCTTTATCACCACTACACATCTACTTCCAACCTCCACTATATACCATACACATGTCAACAAATATAGTGGACATTCTCGAGGCGACTGTTACCACCTCATAAAGTTATGTCTGACTTCCGCTCACATTCGAGGGTATGAGGTGGGAGAGTTTCGACTTGCTGCTCCTTGACCTACTGTAGGTCATAGAGCGGATTATGGGTTTATCGGCACTATGGATGCCGAGGTCAGACGACAGAGAGCCGAGGAGGTTGGCTTTGGCATTAGGGATGTTTGGGTAGACCCGACAGAGGTTGTTGAGGAGGTAGCACCGACGACCCTCGAGGGGGTCAATGCTAGAGTGACTGAGCTTGTTGCGGTTCAGGAGCAGGACACACAGGATATTTATGCTGTGATAGAGGATACTCAAGATGGAGAGCTCATTAATTTAGAGATGGTGATTAGATTGGTCTGAGGATAGACAGTTTCAATATGAGACTGCCACGACTTTGGACTCACAGGAGTAGGACCTGTTTCCCGAGAGGCTTTGGGCACATTTGTTGGGTGGCGCGGACGCGCACTCGCTCGCGACACTATGAATTGCAAGCATATAGGACTCATACCCAGATGCATGATTACCGTATCGCCTCACAGGAGTTACTGATGACGACATTGATCGCACAGGTTTCATCAATATAGGGTACAGATTGTCAGCGGGGCATTATGTGACAGTGAATTTCAGCACTTCAGAGCTAGAGATGCAGATCGTGTAGATTGATCCCGAGTGTGTGCTGGTAGTGTGTTTTGTCGCTATATGTACTGATGTTGATGTGTCGTTTTTTCATCACACATATATGAACTAGAAGAGAGAAAGTTAAAGAGAGAGATGGAAGGAGAGAATATGTAAAAACACACTTTGATGTGTGTGTAAAATGAATTCTTCCAACACCCTCTCCATGTGTGGAGAGGGCTTTTATACAAAGGATAAACTGGGCTTTCCATGGGCTTGCCATGGGTTTTCTATGCTTTGGCCTGATTAGCTTACCAAATAATACATAAAATTGTCTAACTATTACAAAGGCTCGTGAGATCGATAATGATCGTCACTTTACTAAAAATTGAATTCCTAACAATCTCCCCCTAAGGGGTAATCATAGAGATCTCTCCTTGTGACCTTGATCATTAATCGTTGAAGCTTCTTGTCTTGATCTTGAGTCTTTTTTATGTAATTGTTAATCTTTTGTCTTGCATCTTTATGTAGTAATCTTTGACTTGTGGCTTGAGCTTGTTTCTTTAAGATTGTCATTGTATGTGATCTTGAGCTTTCTTGAGATCATTAGCCAAATTTAATCTCTAATCATCATCTTGTGATCTTTCGTCATCTTGTGTGCTTGTGACTTTTGGGCCAACTTGATCATACTTGTTGTAATCTTGAAAGCATGACTTTATATTCGTATTTCTTCATCAATTCATAACTTCATCACTTCGACATACTGAAAAAGAAGGAGTTGATATCAGAGTTTACGGAAGCTTTGGGCCATTCTTTCTTGATTTTATAAAGTCATTGAGTCTTGAGTATGAGCATGTGGCTATGAACTTGACTCTGCTATAAAGAGGTATCTGCATCTCTATCATTATGTAATCCTGAAATAAAACAGTTAGCAATAAAGCTTGGTGACGAATATGGCTTTGTCATTCGTCATCAGAGGTTACGGTTGCATTACCGTCGGTTTCTCATTGAGGAACGTTTACAATTATACAAATTGTACTTGTGATCGGTTGATTCCATTATAAGAACCTCCTTGACAGGGTTTCCACTCAAGTGTACACCATCACCCCGCTATTCGCAGACTCGCACATTAGATTCCTACCTGTGTACATCGTGACTGCAGCAGCGTACCCATCCTCCATTCGATCCGGATCCCCAACACTCACTATAGAACGGCTCTACTTAACACTATTCCCAGTTCTCGGATACACGCATCAAGAACGGTTTGTGGTGGATAAGTGAGTTAATATCCTAACCGATTGAAGAGAAATCTGATTTGAAAATCAATCGACGTGTCACTAATAAAAGCATTTTTGTAACACATCGAGAGTTTTAAGCTTTTATCAAAATTCATTCTCTGTCAGTTCATAATCTGGACCGAATCGATGCCCAGTGTCACAAGTTTGATGTTGGCTCTAGCAGGATTTCCATCTTCACTGTGAATACTTTCGTATCACTCGAATGTTCTAGCAATATCACAAGGATAATGCGTAGGACTCTTAAGATAATCCTTGTTTTCACAGTGTGTGAAAGACAATTATATTAGAATAGTATCCTAACGAGATTTATTGATGATCTCTCAGCTCTAGACTGAATAGTGCATTTTGGTTTTAGTAGTCGGAGGCTGGAGCTGACTGCCACCTTTTCAATACCAACTAACTCGGAGTGAGAAAGTTAATAGATAACGTGTTTATTCTTCGTGATATGATACATAATATTTCTGAGAGATTCTGTGTGGCTAGGGGAGGGTTTGCATTGATCACATGGGTCCTTGATGCTCAGATTCAATGTCAGCAATCATCAGTGTGATACTGACAGCAGAGTTATTGACCCGTTTCGCACTGGTGTATGGTGGGATTCTTTATTTTCTCGTTTTTCCGTATATATTCTTTTCATTCTTTCAACACCCTTCAGTGCTTACCGAGATTCATGATAGTTACTTGTTGGGTTGTTCTAGTACTAGCTCCAGCTCAGTCGACACTTGTAACATCCCCCCAAAAATGGGTCGCAGCTGGAATGTGGGTGGAGAGTGTTACTTCATAGATCATCAGCATTGAGATTTAGAGTACGACACTATTTGGTCATTAAAATTGATACTTTGGATTAAATAGACTGGTTTGTTACTTTTGCGTAGCTTAATTAGTTCATCCAGGTAATGTTATATGATTTTAAGTAATAACAATATGCCATATTGTTTTGCATCCACTTTTACTTTTTGTATGTACTCCTTAATGGTGACCACCAATGTTATCCTTGATTTCTCGTACCTTATTGACACTGAGAAAAACATTGCTTTAAAAATGTCAAACATAAAGGTGTGTGAATTTACACAGGTTAGTTAAATGGATAAAGTAGGAACACCATGTGGGCACATAGTAAGACATGAATACACATACCAATATCTTTAACGTAATTACCAGAGTGCACTATGGCTCATGGAACCGAAGCTCGACATTTTAGGTTTGCAATTTAATGCACTAATGGCGCCCATGTAGATGTTCAAACCGCAACATCCAAATTGTTCCGACATGTATACGTTCGTTGTTTCAATACTGTCGAAACTGATGAGCGCTACTCACCCGAACGGGGATGTCAATCCCAAATAGATCTATTCATAACATTCGCGCTCGCTAACTAGCAATTGACAGTCATGAGTTTGTGGGAATAGTGGGTTAAGTTACTTAGGCCACCTCGTAATAGGTTAAAAGAGTACTTGCTCGTCCAATGTAAAACATTGCATGTTTTCACCCCAAAGTTGTAAAAACAATATAGTTGTGTAAAGAGCCGGGGCTATGAACTCACCGTAAGTGATTGATGATTATCCTTATCAAGTAAGTGAATCGTTATGCGGCAATTCGAATGCAACCTTAATTAATTATAGGTCGTAGAGTATAATGTAATTTTATATAAATTAAATACTTCACATGTTGTATATCTACACACCACCTAATAGATTTTTATTAATCTATTTAAAAGTTACATCGATAATTAACTCGTCTTGTTATATTAAAAGTTATGTAACTTTACTGTAAGAAAATATTATTTTTTATTTTACTAACACATCGTTTGTTAAAAAATTGTATGATTTAATAATGATATTTTTTATTAAATTAATTGTTTTATAATAAGAATTGTATAAAATTAAAAGTAATGCGCGAGAGTTAAAAACTTCATATCTTTATCGTTTCGACTCCGTTTTATACGTTTCTTATGTCCACGTTTCCGTATTAAAATAATTTATCAAAACATCATATTTATAAAGTTTAAACCCCTGATGAACAGTAACTTTTACTGTTCATCACAGTTTATATAAATTATTTTTATAAAATTAAATATGTGTAACTTGTTTAAATCATAACTCGTTCGTTATAGCTCCGTTTCTCGAGATCCTTAGTATTAAGAAAATTATCAAAATTTATATTATAAAATTTAACACCACTTGATGAACAAGTAGTATTTACATATTCGTAACAGTTTATTAAAATTTGTTTTTTATAGAATTAATTATATATATCTTGTAAACTACGTAACTTGTTCGTTATAATTCCGTTTTTCGAGTTCTTTATGTCCGTGGGTTCGTATTAAGGAAATTTATCAAAATATTAGATTTATGAGATTTTTACCTCCGATGAACAGTAACTTTTACTGTTCATCACAGCTTATAAAATTGTTTTTATAAAGTTAATTATATATAACTCGTAAAATTCATAACTTGTTCGTTATAATTCCGTTTTTCGAGTTCCTTACATGCCTACGATCCTTGTAAAGAGTACTATTTTTATAAAATCATAGAAACATACGGTTTATGAGTTTGAATTCCAATTTGTATGTTAAAATCTAATTCTGGGTTTTCATTTATAAGTTAGTTTACATCTTTTTTTTAAGAACCTTGCACCATTTATTTTACCAAGTGTTGTACCGTTTAATTCACATGTATTTAGTCCTCACTAAATGTTTCATGTCTTTGTCAATATGAAATCACTCTAATATTTATATGACTTAAAAATGAAACTAGGTGGTGATTAACTAATGCAACAAGTATGTATACAATAGAAAATAAATGAATGAGTATTGAAAACTTTAAATAGACCTTGAAAGATGTCAAGTAGGATGATGGAACACAAGAATGTAAACCCCAATCAAGCCTTCTAATCAAAAACCCTAATCAAGAAAACCCTAATTATGTTTTCTTGATAATTCCTTGTTAAACCCGAATCCAAGCTTCCCAACACCTTGAGTAGTCTTAGGTAACCTTAGAATGAACACTTGAATGCTTGGAATACCTTGGTTGCAAAATTAAAATGAAACCCTAAAAATTAAAAGGGTGCCGTGGGTTTTGAGTCCAAAAGAGAGAGTGTTTGCTTTGATTTTTCTTGTATGAAAGTGTAAGAGGATTATGGAACTAGGGCTTGCTTTATATAGTACTTAGGAAACCATGAAACTACCTTAAATTGAAACCATGGGAGCAAATGGTATAGGTACAAGTTGTAAGAAGCCTCTCCTCCTCCCTAGGCAAGGATTCGGCAAAAGGGCACCAAGGACACCAAGATTAGACAATTTCTAGTATCTTGGGTCCAAGTACAACTTTGTGTAAGGTTTAACATGTATAGGAAAGACTTAATAGGGATTAAATGATTTATTTCATGTGTAAGAGCCCATGTCCGGTTTTAGAGAGATATAAGTGAGGAAAATAAATAAATTTTGAGTATTGGGTATAAACGTGGGTATTTGTTTGAGTGTAGATGGGTAAAGGTGCTTCCGGGTACGACCGAATGTAATTTATTGCGAAACGTAAGCGTTTTACGTAACCAACAAAAATAAATTACAAAAAGTTATAAATTATACTCCTAATAATCATATAACACTTGCTTGATGTAAACTTTAATTTGTTTGATGTCCGTTTACATTGAACGTTGATTTTTAGTTTACGCGATTTAACTATAAGATAATAATTAAAAGCGAACGCGTAAAACTCTAAAAATAAATAATGGAATTTATTAAAGTTGAAAATAACCTGAAAATGAGAAATGTTACAGTCTCCACCCGTTAGGAGAGCCTTGTCCCAAGGCTCAAGATGCAACATTCTTCGAGGGTGCGGTTTTTGTGAAGAGGTGCGGATACTTTTCTCGGAACTGATCTTCGCGTTCCCACGTGAACTCAGGACCTCTTGAGTTCATCGAACTTTGATGTTGGGATACGCTACGCCTTAGCTTCGTGATCTTTACGCTCCAAGATTTCACGGTTCTTCAACAAAGTGGAGTTTATCATCAATGTGTTTTTTATCTAACGGAACCGCCAATGGGCTTCTTCCCCCCTCGTCAGATAAACACTTCTTTAGATTGGATACATGAAATGTGCTATGAACCCTGCTTAACTGTTGAGGTAGTTCGAGTCTATAAGCAACGGTTCCCACTTTGGCTAACACCTTGAAAGGTCTGATATACCTCGGGTTCAACTTTCCCCGTTTTCCAAAACGTACGACCCCTTTCCAAGGTGATACCTTTAACATAACTCGATCACCAACCTGAAACTCTAAAGGCTTACGCCTCACATCGGCGTAACTCTTTTGGCGATCACGAGCAGCTTGCATTCTCTGCTTAATTTGGACAATCTTCTCGGTTGTTTCATGAACAAGTTCTGGACCGGTGAGCCGAGCATCTCCGACCTCAGCCCAACACACAGGTGACCGACACTTTCGGCCATAAAGTGCCTCGAATGGGGCAGCTTTAATACTAGCGTGGTAACTATTGTTGTACGAAAATTCGATCAGCGGTAAGTGTCCTTCCCAACCATTCCCAAAGTCTATCACACAAGCGCGTAACATATCTTCAAGAGTTTGTATGGTTCTTTCACTTTGTCCATCAGTCTCCGGATGATATGCCGTACTCATATCCAACCGAGTACCCATAGCCTTCTGAAATGACCTCCAGAAATTGGACGTAAACCGGGGGTCACGATCACAAATGATCGAGACTGGTATCCCATGCCTTGTGACCACTTCTTTCAAATACAGTTTTGCTAGCTTGTCCATAGGGTCAGTTTCCCTCATTGGTAAAAAGTGTGCAGACTTAGTGAGTCGGTCTACAATTACCCATATGGTGTCGTTTCCACTTTGCGTTCTTGGGAGTTTGGTGACAAAGTCCATAGTGATATTCTCCCATTCTGCAGGTAGTTAGAGGTATCGCTGGTTGTACCAGTAAGCTTCAGATTGGTTTTGGTGTTCGGCTTTGGACTCTTAAACCACGTCAACATTGCTACATAGGTGGCTCAAATGTCAGCTTTCTATGTTAGGCACCAGTATAGGTGCTTCATGTCCTGGTACATCTTTATCGGACCCGGGTTAACAGAATACTTCGACTTTGAGATATGCATAATCAGACCCTTAGATCACCATAGCTTGGCAACCACTCCTGTTGTTTAGACCAAGGTTCTGTCCGCACGGTTCCAATTTTCCATCCTGGGCTTTTTTGGGTCTTCGAATTCTCAATCAACAACCTCAACTACAACTACTTTCTTATTATTTAAAAATTCCCCCCCCCCCCCCCCCCCCCCCCCCCCCCCAAAACCCCCCCCCCCCCCCCCAACAACAATTTCCCCCCCTGTTTATTTCCCCCCCCCCCCCCCCCCCCCCCCCCCCCCCCTTCCCCCCCCCCCCACCCTTTTTTTTTTTTTTTTTTCCATCAATTGAGCTCCAAAATCCGCTTGGGAAGGTCCAAACCAATAGTCATAACTAGGGCCCGAACCCGTAATGGCTTTACTCGTTCCTTTCTGCTCAACGCATCGGCCACTACATTTGCTTTTCCTGGGTGATAGCGGATTTCGCAATCATAATCACTAAGCAATTCCAACCAACGGCGCTGTCTCATGTTTAATTCCTTCTGATCGAGGATGTGTTGCAAACTTTTGTGGTCAGTGAACACTGTACACTTTGTCCCGTACAGATAATGCCTCCAAATCTTTAGAGCGAATACTACTGCGCCTAACTCCAAATCATGAGTGGTGTAATTTTTCTCATGAATCTTTAGTTGTCGTGAGGCATAAGCAATCACTTTTTCTCTTTGCATTAGCACCGCGCCCAACCCTTTGATTGAAGCGTCACAGTAAGCGATAAAGTCTTCATTTCCTTCGGGTAACGCTAGAATCGGTGCACTACACAACTTTTGCTTTATCAACTGAAAAGCTGCTTCTGCCTTGTCACTCCATTCAAACTTGATCTTCTTTTGAGTCAGCTTGGTCATTGGCTTGGCGATCTTTGAGAATCCTTCAATGGAATCTTCGGTAGTAGCTTGCTAAGCCAAAATTGACAGAATCTTCGATGGGCAGGATTTGGAGATGCCCAATCTTTGACGGATTCAATTTTGGCAGGATCCTCATGATACCCTGACTGTTCGATCACGTGACAAGGACCGTAATTTAGGATCCAGAATTGCATTTAGAGAATTTGGCATACATCTGATCCTTCTTAAGGCAACTCAAAGATTAACTTGAGGTGCTCTGATGCTCTTGCTTGTTTTCGTGTATATAAGAATGGCGTCAATTAAAGACAATTACGAATTTATCAGTATGGTGAACACCGATTTCATGAGTATCATAAATACAGCAGGTGCATTAGTCAATCAAAAGACATAACTTGAAACTCATAATGTCCATATCGAGTTCTGAACGGGTCATTTGGATATTTCTTCACGAACCTTAGTTGATGATAACCGACCTAGGTCGATCTTTGTGTATGATACTGACCTTGTTAGGGGATTCGAACAAATCATCAATACTTGGGAAGCGGTAACGGTTCTTTACCGTCTGCTTATTACAATTCTCGGTAGAATATTATAATGCACATCCGAAATGATCCGTCTTTCTTCTTGACAAAACAGGACCGGAGCTCCCCAGGTGAGGAAACGGTGTCTTATAAAGCCGTTTGTCGGAAAGTTTCTTTTATTGGTCTAACAAACTCCTTCATCTCGGATGGGGCCAGTCATATAAGGTGCGTGATACTGGCGCAGCACAGGTATCAATCAAATCGATTTGAAATTCCACTTGGCGGGTTGGTGGAATACCCGACAAGTCCTCGGGAAATACCTCAGAAAAGTCTTGAACTTTTGGTACTCCTTCAAGTTGCTTCTCCTTCGACTTGTCTTCCGCCTTTTTCATAGTAACATGTGCTAGAAAGATAGGACATCCCTCCAGCAAATACTTTTGTGTTTTGGTGCACGAGATGATGTTTAATCGGGACTCGTGACCATTGTTGCTTCCGTCACCATGAAAAATTAAAATCTTGTCTCCAAAGGGAACACGAACAAGTTTCTCATCACAAACGATTACGGCATGATATTTAGCTAACCAGTCCATACCGATAATGACGTCAAAACTACCCATCTCTACGGGCATCAAGTCGATGTTGAATGGATGATTTAGAAAGTTTAGAGTGCAACCCCGTATAAGTGTATTAACCCAAATTATTCTACCGTCAGCTAACTCAACATCATAACCATGGTCTAATGTAGTTGGGATGATATCAATCAAAGAACTAAATGCAGTAGATATGAAACTTCTATCGGCACCAGTGTCAAATAGTATTGAAGCATAACGGTTATTTAGGAGGAACGTACCCGTGACAACATTAGAGTTTGGGTTAGTTCTAGCAGAGCCCACAACATAAGCTCTTGCTACAGCATTGCCATTTCCAGCCCGATTCCCTTGATTTCCATTCTTCAGTTTTGGGCAGTTATTCCTGAAGTGACCTTGCACTCCACACTCAAAGCAAGTGATAACTCGTGGATTTGTCCCTTGGGTCCTCTGGTTATTGTTGTTGTTAGCAGTAGGTCGAACTTTACAGTCACGGGCCGAGTGACCAGTCTTTTTGCAGTTAGTGCACTTTTGAGTACATGGCCCATCGTGGTGATAATTGCACTTGGTACATAGAGGTTTGATTCCTTCATAAGGCTTCTTATCTCCAGGCCCAGCAGTGTAAGCCCGTGCCACATTGTTTCTTTTGAATGGTTGTTGTTGGTTTTGGTTGTTCCTTGAAGTATCTTCAAATTTCCTCTTATTTTCTGCTTGGCGTTCAGCTGCAGTGAGCATCTTTTTGTCCATCATTTCAGTAGCAAATTCAATTGCCTCTTGCATTGACTGAGGCTTTGATGCCTTAACACTGCCATGAATCATGTCGGGAAGACCACCGACATACCTTTCCACTTTAGCTGATTCCTCAGGGAACATTCTATCACACATGAGTGCCAACTCTTGGAATCGTTGATTATAAGTCATTAAATCAGTACCTCTCACCTTTAAGTTCCAATACTCAGATTCCAGCTTTTTGATCTCGCCCCTAGGGCAATATTTATCTGTTATCATCCTTTTCAAGGCCGTCCATGGCATTGTATATGCAACATCTTGTCCGACAGCCCTTACGTGTGAGTTCCACCACGTCAAGGCACTTCCTTGGAGAGTACAAGATGCAAACTTAACCTGACTTGTAATAGCACAGTTGCTGATAAGGAAAACAGATTCCATCTTTTCTGCCCATTGGGTCAGGCCAACGACTCCTTCAGTGCCTTTGAAATTTATAGGCTGGCACTTCAAGAAATCAGTGTAAGTGCATTCTCGTTGAGTAGGCACTTGCCTTCTTCCGCCGGTTCCTGAACCATGGCTGTTATCGCCATCTCTGCTTCTGCTTGCATCGCGTTCTGCTAGAGCAGCAGCAACGCCTTGATCAATTAAGGCTTGGAGTTGAGCCTCAGTGACAGTGGTGGTAGGAGTGGTTGCGGTGGCGGGTGTTGTCCTCGTGGCTCTTCTTGTTGGTAACATTTTCTTCAAAATCACAAGGAATATAATACACGTCAGGTTTCACACAATCATAAACGTAACGTGACATATGCATAATAAATAAAATGAGATCACAATCCACAGCGAAATATACAACTGAAAGTGAAATCAACAATGACATAAATAAATCAACATTCATGATTTAATTCAAGGGTAAATGTATATATCCGGTTCTAAGATGGTATATTGTAGAAAAATAAATTAAATTTTGATATTGGGTAGAACGTGGTATTGTTTTAAGTGTAGATGGGTAAAGGTGCTTCCGGGTACGACCGAAAGTAATTTATTGCGAAACGTAAGCGTTTTACGTAACCAACAAAAATAAATTATGAAATGGTTGCTTCTTCTTGCCTAATAGCTACATTGAAGGGATCTAAATCCAACCTCGTTTGAACCCGATCAAGCTCATCACTAAGCTGATTAACATTAGTATGCAGATTACCTTTGTCATAAAGAAGCTTACGAAGGGGCTTCTTTAAATTCTTGAGCTTATAAGCCACACGGAACATGTGAAAACCACTCACCTGCTTAGACCATCCTTCCATTACAACCTGTTTAAAACGCTCATGACACGTAATAAGATTATAAAACTTGAAAGGTTTAGGTTTCGATTTAGTAACAGTAGGAATATTAAATATAGATGGAGAATGATCAGAAATTCGGTATGGTTTAAAAATGGCATGGGCACCTACAAATGAATCATTGAAAGACAAATTAACCATAATGCGATCAATTTTCTTAAGCAACCCATCATTACCCTTAGGTTTTTGACTCCAAGTAAATTGAAGCCCCAAATTCTGAATATCCATAACCTCTATCTCTTCCACACACTCTTTAAATTCCCGCATTGAGATATCAATTTTAGAATTTCCAGCCGACGAATCATGAAGAAAGAGAGCAGCATTGAAGTCACCAAGAATACACCACGGTCTATCTCGAACATAATGCTTGTGAATACATAAGCTCTTCCAAAGATCTCGGCGTAAACCAAGAATACACCACGGTCTATCCGGGGCGTAAACAAAAGAGCAAAACAATTCCTTTCGGTCCAACTTCAGCCAAATTCGAACATGGACAGTTTGATCATCTTGATTAATGACTATTATATCAACATCATTATGATTCCACCCCAAAATGATCCGTGTACCCTTTAAACAGCAATTTCCATTAGATGTCCAACTCCAATGGCGAAACACAAGCGGACATAATTTCATAAGATTAGAATCCGAGAAATGTGATTCCAAAATAGCACAAACAGAAAGGTTGTTTTCAGAAATAACATGTTGAACTTCACTTTGCTTAAGGGAGAAATTCAAGCCCCTTATATTCCATGAAGCTACATTAATCATGAGTAACCCCAAGATCAGGAGTGCTTACCCCCGTTAAAGACGAATTAGTATGCGATTCCTCCATGATAAGCTCTTCCACACTCTCATCACTATCACTTTCATTAATCACAGATTGTTTAGTTTCATCGCCTTCCCAATCAGTTTCATTGTCATCTAACATACTAAAAGAATTCTTCAAAGTCATCTTGTTACTAGAACTATTAAAGACTGTCTTGGGCTCATCTACACCCTTTTCCTTCCTACCAAGCTATTCAGCTTCATCCTTCTTTTGTTCTTTTAAGTTCGTTGCAGCAGGAACAGTAGGCCTTGAAGTCTCACCTTTATCTACCTTGTGATAGTTAAAGTTAATAGGAGGTTTACTCAATCTAACACCATCAACTTGCCTTGGTTTCACATTCTGTTTTACTTTATTTTTCTTCCTTTTCACTTCTATAAAACCATCATCATTCTCTTTGGCCACAACTTTCACTTTAGGGTTCTTAGGACATTGATCATTAACATGATCAAAGTTTAAACATTGAGCACATCTAGGAGGCTGCCACTCATATTCAACTTTAATAGTAGCAAGCGTGTGACCCTTTCCATTACTAAGCGGTATAACAATAACCAACGACTCCATTAACTCATTTTCAGCCGACACCTCAATGAGAATTCTAGCATACGTGCTTCTACCCCATGAACTCAAACACATATTACTTGTATAAGAGTCCATCATAATTGTCTTGCCAAGTTGTGTGGAAATAAGACTTAATCCTACCTCCGAGTAAGCCACAATGGGAATATGATGCAATTTCACCCAAAGAGGAGCATGCTTAACCTCTTCTTTCTTCAAAACTGTATTCGGGGTCCATATGTTTAACATAAGAGGCATGCGTCTAATCAACCATGGTCCATGTTCCATCACACTATCCATCCCCTCTTTAGTATTAAATTGAAAGAGAAAAAATTCCTCATGCAATTGTATTCGTTTAAGACCAAATTTAGCCCAAGTATTCTTCACATAGTTCTCAACCAATGGAAAAGCTAGCCTATGGCCAATGAAGTACCCGTATAGGGTATTCGCAAACCTAGAACTAACTTCTTCCACCACATCAAGAGGAATTGCAACTGCAGCACCATTAACTGTTTCACTATTTCTAAGCTCCTTAACTTGCACAACTTTTTTAACCACTTTATGTTGCACAACATTAGCAAAAGAATCAACTTGACTGGACCTAGAAGTAGGCATAGTCGAGTTCACAGATTGCTGCAACTCAGCTCTCTTAACCCCAACATCATTATCAGAATTAGGGTTTCCAATATTCGTACTTCCTTCCTTACCAAATTCACCATTAAGGGTTAAATTAGTGGTAGTAACATCATTCAAAGGCTGAACGAAAGTCACATTACGAATAGGCATTATGATCTTACTCTCGATATTCTTGATTTTAGAAGCAATGTTAGTCGATTCAAAGGGAAACCACCAACACAAAAAAAAGAAAAACCAAATAAGCCACAAAAAAACCCTAATTAGGGTTTCACACGAATCGCAAAACAACCCTAACCATGTGCCATGATTGTTCTAATGATTGTTTTTTTTTTTTTTTGTACAGATGTATTTAATAAAAGATCCTACCGCACAAACGAACACTAAATAATGACAATCTAAAACCCTATTAATTACGCCAAACAAAAATAATACTCACGTAAGGGACTAATCTAGATTCAACTACCTTAATCACACAATATTTCCATGAATGGTGTTTAAACCAGGATCAGAAAAATTGATTGAAAATCGAATAAACCCTAACTAATAAACACGTTGAATTCGAGATAAAAGAATTGGTTACACTAAACAAGATTAGCAACAGTAAAAACGTATGTTATTCATGTGACATGGTATATTAAACAAGGCAAGAAAAAAAGCGTCACAAAGGGTAGGTCGCTGGAATTCGTCCCTGAGAGAGTGTTTACGAATTATAACCAATAGGACATACAAGAATATTATACACAAATGCAAGCAATCAAATCATCACGCATCATAGGATAGGCGTACCCCTCCGATCCAATAAGTCACACAGCATGGGATAGGAGTACCCATTCGATCCAATAAGTCACACAACATAGGGTAGGCGTACCCCACCGATCTAAAGAATCATAAAGAACAGTGTATGCATACCTTTTTGATCCAAAGAATCATACAGAATAGGGTAGGTATACCCCTTCGATCTAAAGAATCACACAAAACAAGGTAGACGTGCCCCTCCGATCCAAAGAATCACACAGAACAAGCATAAGCCATATAATATCATGTAATGTCCAAAACCAATTAAAACAATTATTCGTAGCATTTAAAACATTTCAAACTCAATTAGCATCATTTTCACCCAAGAAAACATAGGAAAAATGGGCTATGAATACTCACCTTATGCTTCACAACTGAGCACAAAAGTCTGGCTAAATTCTACATAACAAATTTAATGGGTTACTCATGATTAAGGCTTTACGACCCTAGCTCATGTAACCTTTACATTGATGGATACTAATGTCTATCATACACTTATAGACACCCACACTATGCAACCCACACATTATTTAAATCCGAAACACTTTTTATCCCTATATCCAAATTCTCAAATTATGGCAGAATTTTATTGTCACTTCACGACCACTAATAAAATACTAAACGACCTAACTGGACTTCCATACTGCATTTCCTACATCTTCAATGAGTTGTGTAACTACTATGATTTAAAAAAAAATTATAATGAGTTTTACTATTTTAAAAAAATTCAACATCACAAAGTGTCTAGAAAATGACCTGATTCGACTACCAAAACGTTTGACTTGATCAGACCCATTTAAATACTTGAGACAAATCTACAAAAATTCAAAGGGTTCCTAGACATCATGACCTGCTACTATGGGAGTTTCATCAATTAAAAAAATGTTTTGATAAGGGTTTTGACCTCACAAACACAACCCATAATCTGCCCCAAAAAACTCAGATTTGACAACGGATCTTGAAAATTTCTTTTAACTGACTTCCACTCACTTTTATTTCATGAAACCACTTGTTGGAAAGTAGAATTTCTGTAGATAATTTTAGGCTCAAGAAAATCGATAAAAGCTATTCGTATGACCAAGTTATGACTCTCGCAAGATGACCTAAAATTCTGCTTAGTTTTTAATTATGAATTTACAATAATTAAACCTAATCAAAATACCCAAACCCTATAAGTTACCCAATCAATTTTAAATATTCATAACTTCATAATTAAAGTATTTTTTAAAACCCTAATCCATCAATTAAATTGTTACATAATTAATACAATAATTAAAACATATGCTTGATTACTAGATTAAGGATTAAACAAATTTAAGATTTATAAAAGAAAATCAAACATTGATCTTGAGAGCTTAAAAAAATCAATGGAGGCTAGGGCTTTGTGGTAGAGTCGACACAGAAGAAAAAAAGAACGAATAATACTGATTTGTTTTATAAAAGAGTTTCCTAAATAATGGGCTTATCCCCTTTTTTTTCTTCTTTGCCGACCCAAAACCAACACCCCTTTAATTATTATTTTTATTATTTTACTTAAAATTTTTGTTCTCCCCCTCCATATATTATTTATATATATATGTTTTTGAAATACAAAACTATTTACTACTTATTTATCTTAAATACTTAAATAAATACATAACTCAAAATGAAACACTTACACTACTTATTATGTTTTATTTATTTTTTTCCATATTTTTTTAATTTATTACTTGATAAATAAATTATAAAACCTCAATTCAATAATTAGTCTCAACTCTAAATTAACGATTCACACTTCATTAGTTTTTACCGATGATAAAATAATAAAATCACTATACTTCCAAAATCACCATCACATACGAAACGAAATGACTAAGTCATTTATCTTTACTATCTCAAACTCATATAATAACACATATACCATATAAAAAACACTTACACCAAATGATCCCTATACATATCTGGAGCTAATTTTACCCTTTCTACGAAATCGTCCTACAACGCCTTCAAGGGGGAACTTTTAGTACACATGATCACTTCTTGAACTCTAAACAGCTTTTGCCTATTATCAGCATAACTATTTTGACGATCTCTAGCTGCCTTGAGCCTCTCCTTAATCAATACCACTTTATCGGTAGTTTCTTGCACCATTTCTGGACCAATCAATCGAGTCTCTTTGACTTAAGCCCAAAGGACAGGTGACTTACACTTCCTTCCATACAACGCTTCAAATGGAGCACATTGAATACTCAAATGATAACTATTATTATAGGAAAATTCAGCTAAAGGTAGATGAATGTCCCAACTACCACCAAAATCCATCACGCATGCTCTTAACATGTCCTATAGAGTCTGAATAGTATGCTCACTTTGCCCATCTATTTGTGGATGATAAGCCGGACTTAAATGCAACCTTGTTCCTAAGGCTTTCTTCAATGTTTGCTAGAACCGCGATGAAAATCGTCCATCTCGATCAGAAATGATTGACACATGTACTCCATGCCTCACTAAAATCTCATCGCTGTAGAGTCTAGAGAACCACTCCATACTATAGTCTTCACGTATAGCCAGAAAATAAGCTGACTTGGTCAATATGTCGACTCTTACCAAAATTGTGTCATACCCACCATGCGTCCTTGGCAACTTAGTGATAAAGTCCATTGTGATTTTGTTCATTTACAATCAGATATCAACCAGACGGTTTCTTGATGTTATGACCTTCCTTGGAGCAAGTCAAACACTTACTAACATATGTAGCTATATCCTTCTTCATACCGGGTCACCAATACATATCTCTTAAATCATAATACATCTTATCCGCTCCTAGATGAATAGAGTACCTTATAGTATATGTCTCATTATAATTTTGTCCTTACAGCACAATCAAATGGAACCCTATTATTATCAATAAAAGTATAAACCTCCATCTTTCCTTTCTTTTCCGTTTACTTGATCTAAACGGCAACATTCTGCCGGCGCCATATGTTCCTGGTCGCCTCATTCTGTGCAGCAAAAAATTTTCCTTATTGACAAGACTGGATAGTTTGATGTCCGTTTACATTGAGCGTTGATTTTTAGTTTACGCGATTTAACTATAAGATAATAATTAAAAGCGAACGCGTTAAACTCTAAAAATAAATAATGGAATTTATTGAAGTTAAAAATAACCTGAAAATGAGAAATGTTACATATGGGTTGAAATGGAGGGAAACTATGGTTCAAATGTGATGCTTAAGAAGCTTGTAATCTATGCTAGAAAGGTGGTACGAAATCTCATAAGTATTTGGAGGGAAAAATGGCTTATTTGAATATTGTGCTTAATCGGATTGTACTTTAGGCTTAAAAGAGTTGTACTAGGGTTTAGGTAGGAATTATATTCAAATATTATGCATTGGTAACTTGTACACTTGTATTGTATATAAACATTTCATGTAGTTGGGGTTTTGATATAAACGTTAACGTATAAAGTCCGTTTTATAATAACGTTATAAATAGTACGTTAAATAGATAACGTATGTGGTAAAAATGGATTTTAGAACATATTACTTGACATATTATAATGTTCACTTGATATAAACGTTGATGGAATTGGCATTGGTAGTTGCGTGAGCTCGTTTACTTTGGAAATGTAAGTTACGTTACATAATGGATGGAATAAAACAAAAAAATATATCCGTGAAAATGGTTCTATTAAATATAATAGATGGATAATTACACTGAGAAAAATTATGGGTTATTATATCCTCAGGAAAATGAGCTTTTCTACCTAGTAGATAGCAAAGTCGGGGGCATTTAACCTACTAAATAAAGATAATTTATGGCATAACCGGATCAACCTTGTAATTAAAAGCACGAAAATCATATACTAGCACCTTAGATAAGTGTGTGGATTCTCTCTTTCTCTCGGGTGTATAATGAATTTTAACAATTATTAGAAACGGGAAAATAAACACTCACTACCTGTCATAGCATATAGATTAGCATAAGCTTGATAAAGGATTAAAATATCCACCTCTTTGGCGTAAGCACCTAGGAATTACTATCAAATAGGTCTTTTAAAGGGTTGTAACAATAGGTGTAGGGTAATGGAAACATGGTTAGGGATAATAAAGGATATTTTATTAGTGGCAAGTCAATCATTCACAACATTACATGTAATAAGGCGTTGCTAAGCCAAGACTCGACAAAACTCTAACACTCGTACACAACTCTACATCAAACTCTTTCTTTTCTTTTTTTGACATAAACATAAGCAGGATGGCAGTCCGTATATTCAAACATAATTTTTTGGTTTTTTCATGTTTTCTATTTTTCTTATTTCTTTTTTCTCTTTTTCTTTCTTTTTCTTTTTTATCTACAATTCTGCCCTGCCATCTGTTGAAAATAAATAAATATACATGACTCGCGTTTATATTGACATCCCTACATTTTAGTTTTTACTAACTCAATAATAAACTAATTAATGACCCGAATTAGAAAGATCAATAAACATGGAGTACATTAAGCACATATGGGGGTAATAAATTGACTTTCTTCCCCATTTCTCCATAAGATAAAAACTATCATGATTCCTAATCGTTCCAAAACTATGTACACTAACAAATGACTCGACTTAGAAACCATATAATCAAGTAAACAATTAACTAGGGTTTAACAATTGTGATAACAGTAAGGTACTAAAAATAAGTACATACAAGGAAGGCTAAGGCAATTTGAGTGTAACATTTTGGTGAGGTGTAAACGATGCTCTTCATTAATAATCTGGAATCCACCAGAAAATTATGAGAATAGCGAAAAGTATAGGCTCAGAGGGGTGTACTAGGGGAATTTTGCACTAAAAATGAGTGCATAGCAAGGGTGTGGAGGTAGTTATATGATCGAGGAGATCTTGTGTAACTATATCAAACGAAGGATAAAAACAAGGGTTATCCTAATGCCTCTTATCGCTTAGCAAATCCTAATCACGCGAATGCAATCTCACTAGCACTCTCGGGATGAATTGCTAAACTAAGTTGTAACACCCCCATTTTCATATATCTCAGTGGAAGGGTCATTTGGGGTGCTACGTCATAATATAACAACTCAAGCATAGAAAACGACTCAAAAAGAGACATTTTTAAATACACTCATTCGAAATAAAAGTTTACATCATAGGTCCCAAATTGTTTGATAATTCATACAACATTTTTACAAATCATCTTTGAGTGACTTTAATTTAATGCGCCTTCAAAACGTTTAGGTTTCCATACGCGACAACCAAAATCTCCATCGCCGAATTACCTTCAAGGACCTGAGATAAAACATGCTAAAACGTCAACAATAATGTTGAGTGAATCCATAGAGTTTATATATATAAACAATAAAATTTCCGAAAACAAGTATCATTTCTCAATATTCATCAGGATATAACGATGTGGCCAAACAAAGTTATATCGGGGGATTATTTATAAGCCTCATGACATCGAACGTTACCATATAATCAAAATAATGCCCACTATACACCCTCGCTATGATTGTATATTATTCTCTATACAATGCATCCGTGGTGTCATTTTCCCGACACGAGACGATAGCCAGTCGTCACGGATTGTCATATTTCCCGGTACAAAAAAATTGACCGAATAAAAAGCCCCCCCCCCATTTCGTCATGGATTGGAGGTGGCAGCCTCCAAATAGTACTATTCCATGTATAAGCGTATGCCATTTCCTGGCAATTAACAATTCATGATTTCCGCAGGTCTTTTATCTAGCGAGTTAAGCTAACTTATAATAATAATCCAGGCAACTAGCATACAATCTCCCTTGTGTTCTATTTTAAAAACAAGCATGTTATCTCCCTCGCGGGTTTATAAAACAATTAAAGTGTAAAAATGCGAGGCTATGAACTCACTTAGTGATGTCGGATGAGAATATCGATAGATAAGAACTTCGGGTGTAAGCGCGTCGATCAACCGAGACCTATACAAATTGTAACGGGTCTTAGGTTTCTAGTCGATAAAATTTAATGAAAACTCATAAATTAAATATACATATACATGTATTTTATATGATGATCATGACCCAATGATTTAATTATTTCACACTTAGGTTTTTCTAGGTTTTTAACTAGTTTCTATTTGCCATTTTTACTCTTATGGTCCAATATATCACAAAAAGCCCAATAGGCCCATAAGTAAGTCCATTAAGTGTTTAGGTTGATATTATTAACCCAAGACCAGGTCTTAGCTCATTAATTAAGCCCAAGTGGGTTGGGCTTAAAGCCAAGTCCAATATGTCTATTTTAATACATTGGGCCTAGTGGCCCAATTAGGCCTTATGGCCCATTCAAGCTTGTAAATGAGTCTTATTATAAAATTTCGGGTTCTCGAGGTCAGGACATGTTTATTATCAGTAAGTTAACTTTTAAAAACTCCCAAGAAGTGTGTCCTACCACCTCGGGTTTTAGTTACAAAAATCGCTTTACATGGTATAGTGTTCGAGTAGTAGTAAATTTTGTATACTTTTATGTTTACGAAAATAGTCGTAATTTATAAACCGTAAATGGTATAATTTATATATTTATATGCTTGGCTTCATATTTAAGTTCACTTTACAAATTTAAACTCATTTTAGTACATCTTTTAGTCATACATATACATAGGGTTACTTTTATACATAAAGGTCAAGTTACAAATTCGGACTGAAATCTCACTTTCACCATTTTTGATGCCATTTACAAACCATAATGAATTGGTTGATCATCCAATTGGTCCAGAACCTACATGATTTTATCTAGGTCTCATAGTTTTAGCTTTTTAACCAACTCAGTACGTAAGTATGACTTTTTGTGCCATCTGTATAGCAAGGTCAGAATCAACTAGTTTTAGTGTTTTGTCCATAACTTACTCAATTTTTACAATCCAATGGGGATCCAATTTGCTACATGATCACAAGACATTTGTCTACAACTTAGAGTATTCAAATCAAATCTCAAAGTTACTCAAAATTCCAGAACTTACTGTTAACATCAGCCCATAATTTTTAGTGATTTCTAGCTAGTTTCAATAGTTGATTAAGCCATTTTTGATCTAGATCTATGCATGCATGAACCATTTCACCTCTTGATCATCATATATCATACATTTACATATACAATAAGGAAATCAAAAATACAATAATAATGAAAACAAGTAGAGTTTTACCCCAAGTAAATGATGAGAATGATCAATTGATCAAAAAAACAATATAACCCTTCTACTCCAACTTTGATCTTCACCCAAATTATTTTAGATCACCATTTTCATTACCCAAAAAATTGATAAAAACTTGATTAACTTCATCCCCAACTTGTATAAAAACCTTCTTTAAAACCTCTTTAAATCACCTCAAAAATGTAAGGATTACACTAGGTAGTCATATTCACTAGTGTGCTTAATCTTTGATCATCAAAAATTTTGAAGATTTGGTGTTTGTGTTGTGTTGGTGGCGTCAAAGGCAAGAGAGGGAGAGAGCAAATGCAGAATTTTGGTTATAAAAGTGAGTTGTGTGTGTGAAAATTGGTCAAAATGAGCCTTTTATGAGGTTAGAGCAAGTATGCCAAGTGTGCACATTTGGTGCAAGACTAAACACAAAGTGGACACCTCCCCACTTTGGTTTTGTCACCCTTTGCATGGTGAGATTAGTGAGGTGAGTTTATTACTTGCCCCAAAATTTGTAAATACGAGTATTTTCAAAGTCCGATATTTAAAAATGTACGGTTTGTAGTCGTTTTTCTTGAAAAGTAAAAATAGTACGAGATACGAAAAATAAAAACAAATGTAATAAAAATATTTCTATGGCATTTTGAAAATATAAACGTCGATGCTTAACGTAGGATTCACCGGTTCTTCATAAACGTTACTTAAATTACAAGTGTAAGCCCTAATTTCTTCCCGGTTAGTTGTGAGTTCATATCTCAACATAAAATTGAAAATTATAATTAATACTCGAGAATAAAATAATGACCTGACATTGACGGATTGTCACAACATTTCCCCCTAAAAAGGGATCTTCGTCCCTGAAGATCAATTCATCTTGTCGCCCGCTTCTTATTAAAATCAAAGAGATGTAGGTATGTCTTCCACATCTGGTCCTCCCGTTCCCAAGTATATTCCGGTCCACGGCTTGAGTTCTATCAAACTTTAACTAGAGGAATCCGACTTTGCTTAAGTTGTTTCACTTCTTTATCCATGATTTCAATGGGTTCTTCGATGAAATGCAACTTCTCGTTGATCCTTACTTCGTCGAGTGGAATGATTAGTTCTTCATCTGATAACCATTTCTTTAAATTCGACACATGGAATGTATTGTGTATTCCTTGAAGCTCTCGGGGTAATTCCAGTTTATATGCCACCGAACCAATATGTTCTAGAGTTAGCAAAACCTAGAAAAGATAATTATTTTCCTTAGTTGGAAGCATGTTGGAAGCATGTTGTAAGCAGGATTAGGTTCACAGTTTTAGTCATTGAATTTAGAAATAAAATGTAGGTTGTGTGTGATTTTTCTGAAGAATCTTTATTTTTTAAAAGTTATCTCAGATGGGAATTTTTGGGTTTTGTATGCATTATACAGACTCACATGGTGTTAGCTGTCTGTTTATCTTTATCTGCTTCGTTATGGAGGAGATGACTATTTACATAAACAGTGAGAAACAGTAGAAAGTGGATGCATAGTATGACAAACATTGGTGTATGCTAGCAAAGTAGTAATTAATTATAAATGTTTATGATATCAGTTTCATTATTAACCTAAGGGTATTTTTCCTTTTATATCAAAAGTTATTTGTTTAGTAGTGGTGTTTTGATTCTAAGCAGGTTTTGGTTTTTTTGAAAGATTGTTTTGTTTTGGACATGGAGTATGTTGTTTTCTTTTCACTGATTCAAAGCGCTAAGCAAAAAAATCATGTGAATGTGTGCTTTTTCTTTATTTATAATCGTTGTGTACAATTGACATGACAGATGTTTCTTTAGATAGATATTGGCATTTTTTGCTATTTTTAATATGCAATAAAAGCTTGTAGATGTGTCTTCTTTTTATTTACACTTGGTATGCATGTTTAAAATGATAGATGTTGGTTTAGACAGATTGTATATTGCAAAATTGTATTTTATTGTGTGTATTTATTGAGTTTTAATTCTAAGAGAGGTGTGCTTGTTTTTTGTGAAGATATCAAGTAATGACGTCGTTGGCAAAGTGCGAGGCGTTGAAAGAGCGTGTTGGTGGTTGGGAGTGGGCGGATATGATGGCGTTATATTGTCGAAATACTGCAGAGGAGGATAGTGACTTTGCAATACGCATAGGCGTGTTGCTTCAGGAGATGGAAGCTACATACAATGAAAGGGCAAATTTTATTAAGGAGTTGGAGGCTGTACCGGGTGTCAATGCAGCGGTTAAGACAACTGAATTTCTAAATGATGCTTTGTGGAAGGATGAGAGGAGGCTGCAGAGGTTACGTAAGTTGCGGATGGATGCGGATCTAATGGATTATGAGAAAGAGAAGTTTACCGAGAAGCTTTGATATGTTTTGTAATTTTGTCATTGTCAAATAAGTGTGATGCTATTTGTGCATATGCTTGTTGTAATAAGGGGTTAGTGTGTTTTATGATTTTTTAAGTATTTAATAAATTTATGTGTTTGTAGTAGATTAATTTTTGTTAGTGATTGTATGTTTGGTTTCTGGTATTTAGCTAAGTGAGTGGAAAATGCATATAAGTATAAGTAAATGAATGCCAAATACAGATAGGTAAAACACCGTGAAATCAGTAGCTTTTGAAAAGTTTGTATAGTTAACTGTTTTTGATTGAAAGAGGATAGGGACAAATGTTTTACAGTAAAGGCATGTGGGTTGTTTTTTTATGGTCAGTGTATTTTGGAAAGGGGGGTATAAATGAACAGTGACAGTTTAACGTTTATTTAAAGGGTGGCGAGTGAGTGTATTTTTCATTCCAAGCTAAGAAAAACACAATCAATGGCAACACTACCAATTTGTGATGAGCTACGAAATAGTTAATACATAGGATTGGGAGCCGCAATTCATACTCCGTTGTTATAGGGAAATCACTGAGGATTTGAGACTGGCGAGATAGATAAACGCATTATGTGCTCGTATGACTGCTATCGTCGATCAAAGAGAGATGTTTGTTGATGAACTGGACATGTTGGCGGGAAGGCATGTGCCGGATAAGATGGCTGATTTTATGAAGTAGGTTCAGGGTAAAGATATTCCAAACTTGATGAAGCTGAAAATACTCAAAAGGGAGTTTGAGATGAGGGCTCAGGAAAAAGGCATTTTCATTGAGAAGTTGAAGGGGAACTTGGACTTATGAATCCTAATGTATTTTGTGTGTTTGTCATGTGTTAGATGTGTGGAGATGGTATCTTTGGTGTAAGATAAGTCTAGAGTATGAGAATAATGTCCTTTGTGTAAGATAGATCTGGGCTCATGTGTATTTTATGTTGTGTGTTTTAAATTTATTATCGTATGGTCATCCGTGTGTCTATGTCAGTTCTATGTATGATATTTGATGTAATAAATGTTGATGCTTTATTATTAAAATAGTAGTGGGTACCTGGTGTCTGAGTCTCTTCATTGATTGGCTCGTTGGCTCCTTTAGTTGGATGTGTAGCCAATACAGTGCGTGCATGATTAAAATTTAGTTTGTGTGGTTAGCTTTATGTTTTACTAGACGAATATCTGCGCATAGCTACGAAAATTCCTAGCGGCAGATAATTAACGATATACATTATTATGGTAAGTGTTTTGTGTAACATTCAAAATAGAACGTGAAAATATCAAAATATAATTGCAAACGCATGTAACATGAAACAGTAATCGATTGTAATTAAAATCTCAAGGAATTATAATAACATTATTAAGTTACCTTTCGCATGTTTCAATCAAAATAAATTGTTAGTAAAATAAGACTTTCAAAATAATATATGTTTCAATCATAATAAATACATTTTTACTACTTAATGATCATACCAAATATACCAAAATAAAAAATAGAAACATAGAAACATAATAAATACAAATTTGTCACACTTTATTACCATTTCAATGAACAAAATTCAACTTACTACCATATCTTTCAATCGTCCAGCTATGTATTTTATTGATTAAATAGTTTCTTAAGGTAAATTAAGTTTTTCACTCATTTAATATTTCAAATAATTCAAATTCATATCACACCAAAATTCAAAGTTGATGATCAATATTCAAGATTCTCAAGTTGACTATGACACAATACAATAAATATTCGAGTAGATATTCGAGTAAATAAACATAGTTTTCAATATTTATACAATAAAATGACAACACTTCTAACAAAATATAGACATAATTTAAATTCCAACCAACTACAACATTATTAAGAAAAATTCAACAAATTATAAGAAACAATTAATAACAAAGTTACAACAAATTTAGGTAACAAAATTCATAAATAAAATTTATAAGCAAACAAAACAATCTATTCAAACAAATTTACACAAATAAAATTTTCTGTAAAATTTATACAAAAAATTTATAACAAATTTTTTAAGAGAACCATAGAGGATTCCGGCAATGCAGCGGGTTCAACATAAATGTCGGCAAGACTGTGTCCAAAGATTTCGGTGAGCCAATAATTCCGGCGAGCAAAGATTCCGGCGATCAAAGATTCCGGCGAGCAAAGATTTCGACGGCACCTGTAAAAAATGTTATAACATAACAGATATAAAGATTTATAAAGAATAAAACCTTTAAAACTTAAAAGAAACATAGATCTATAAACAAAACTAAAAAATAATAAAGTTTACAAAATAAACTTTATAATAAATATTAACAAACTTTAAATATAAAACACACATATTCTGACTAACCTACAACGGCGACAGCAGGTCCAATAGTGGTGGCAACCGGCGGTGGTGGGGTGGCAGCCGACGATGGTGTTGTGTTTTTTTAAGAGAGAGAGATGGATTGTAGTGTTGTGTGTTTTTTTAAGAGAGAGAAAATGAGATAATGAGACCCAAAAAACTTTACTTTTCAACTTTCAATAATTCAACATTTGACCAAATTAACAATCACCATTAATGGTATTAAAAAGTTTCCATAATATGTGTATGCTCACAACTGTTATATGCGTTTGAAGCATTAATTGATTAAGAAATTCAATTTTAAGAAATTTAGTTTTAATCATTTAGGGCAAAATGCTTTATATGTAGTATAGATTAGCGGTTATTACTTGTGTTTTGGACAATCTAGTGTTAGAATGGTAGTGAGTACCTGATGTGCCTTTGTCTATTCTTGTTGATTCCTTGCTTAATGTAGCTGAGCCTGTAGCCAATATAGTACCAGTACCTGCAGCTTTGTAAGTTAGGTGTGTTAAACAGTTGGTAGACTTTGTATCCCAACATAATCTAATTGTTATGTATCATTTTTATAGTCGGATTTGTTTTTTAGGAGCTGTTGTTACCTATGGTGTGTGTTTCAACTGCTGTTTTGATATCTAGGATATCCTCAGCTACAAATTCGCATGCTCCCTTTTTTTTGAAAGGGACAAATCGGATCTAAAAGATATGCTTTTTACCGATGATGTTCACTATTTCGATGGGGAACTATCGGTCTCCTGTTTCTTTATACTTATGTGCTAGCTGTGAGCAGGGGTGGCCTGTTATTTTGTAGCCGGCATTTGTGAAAAAGGTGAATTGGGCAGTCGATGTTCCATCAGTGGATGTAACTTTAAAGTTGTATCTGTTTGTTTTGGTTGTTTATTATTGTTCATGTTGTAATACATAGAAGAAGTAATGGTAGTTGGGTGGGTGTGTTTTGTTTTCGAGAAATACCTGTAAGTTATCGGATCTTATTTTCTGTGGTCTTCACAGGTGTAAGTGCCATTTACTTATGTTGAAGCTTTGCTACATTGACTATAGGATGCGTACTTCCACTCTTTATCTTCTCGTACACTTATGATTATGGCTTCACATTTAAAGCGTACTCCCTACAACAAGGGATGTACAGGTGTTGATAGATGCTTTATTGTTCATCACAAAGTCACTTCCTAGCTATTGGGACTTCTGATTATTCCAGTTCCTTTGATTTCCCCTAGGCCTTTGTAACCTGTACATTTCAGCATACTTCACTAGCTTCCTAACTGGTTTTTCTATTTTAGCAGCAGTAGGAATAACAGTTTTCTTTTCAGGCTTAGTCTTAGACCCATCTTGTTCCTCATCATCTGACACCCAATCCTCAATAATTGGAGCATCACTATTCTTCCTAACTTTCTTAGGTTCTACTTCACTAACATGATTAGCAGGATAGAAAAACTTTTCTTTCCAATCTTTGTCAACCTTAAGTAGAGACTCAAAAGAGCTAGTTTCAGTATTAGTTATTTGATGTTGTTCCAAAGAGTCAGTATTCTCCTTAGAATTATCTGACTCTTTATCACAACCAGTGGTAGGATTTAAACTAGAATCCCTAGGACCATACTCATTAACCTCTGGTTCTTTGAATTCTTCAAGACCTGAATAAGATAAGTCTAAAGTTGTTGGTCTATTAAGAATCAAAGGATAAGGTGAGGGGATAACATTATAACCAAAACCCTTTTTACTCTTGTCAGTTATCTGACTTCCTAACAAATGATCTAAGTCTTTTGTAGATTTTTCAAACTTTGCAATCTTAAAATCAAACCCCTCCTTTTCTTGTTTAACCTTTTCAAGTTCAGTTCTAAGTAATCCTAACTGATATTCTTTAGAACCTACACTTCTTTTAAGTAGACCAATTTCCACAAAGAAAAGAACTTCATGTTCTCTATATTTAACAATTTGACCTTCTAAAGTTGCTAAACCTCTTTTGTATATAGCTGCTTTAAAATCAGTATCACTTAATTTAACAAGCAAATCATCATACTGTTTCTTTAGAGATTCATAGTTTTTCAGATAATTTTTTGAACAAGATTTATCATTTTTTACCTCAGAATTTGAGAATGCCATGAGAGCCATGTTTGCCTGAATCTCTTCCTCTGCCATGTCACTCCAATCAAAGCCAGCACCATCTTTAATCTTTATAGTCTTTGTTGAGCTACCTTGATTATAATTTCTGTTATCTTTACTCCTAGGTGCTCTGCATTTCCTGGAAAAATGTCCTATTTTATGGCAGTTGAAACATTCTACCTTTGCTTTATCATATCCAGCAGTATTGCTTCCATCAATGATGATTTTCCTTCCAGTTTTTTGATAGAACTTTCTTGCCCTCATGCTTAATAGTGCCATATTCCACTTTAAATCTATTTCTTCCAAATCATCATCATGAAGTTGCTTAAGGTATTCATGAACTAGTTGAGACCCTTTTGGTTGAGTGGATAGAAAGGCATATAATGTGGCATCACTAAAGCTAGCAGTACAAATTTCAGTGCTGGCAGTATTAACCTTTGTGGTCACAGTACTAACTTCATGGTTAATAGTATTAATATTATTAGTACTATTTGCACCTGAAGTAGTTACAAATACCAAGTTTTTATCATCATTGCTTGCACCAGCAGATTTCTTAACCTTCTGTTCAACAATTTTAAATTGTTGTACAGATCATTAAAACGATCTTTGCACTTAAAGCTTAGAACATGGGTTTGAGTGTGTTGTGGTTTGTGGGTATCTCCTTTGCATCAACATTCATAACTACGAAATAGATGT
>BQNB010005794.1:29151-100469 GCA_026074375.1 Tanacetum coccineum | reverse complement strand
ATGATTGACCTATAATTGATGTAAATTTACGAAACAAACCTTGAGAAAATTAGAAAGTTTCAATCAAGTCCTTGTAGTTTGGTGTAAAAAAATAGGAGGGGAGGGAGGCTTGATCCAACGGTTGTGGATGAGTTTTCTAGGTTTTCCATCGAGATAAGGTTTTCTCATGATCCCATCTCTATATATATATAGTGTTGGGTTCTTTTCAGAACCAAATAAAAGTCGAGAACTGCGAGAACCAATCTAAACCGTCTAATTTTTTATCAATGGATATAAGCAGTTGTGGTGAAAAGGTAATTAAATGAAAGATTTTGTAGCATTCTGTAAAAGATAGAAGGGTATTTAAGGTATTTCGTTTCATTTAATTTGAAACCGTCATCCACCATTTAAGTCATCCTATGCAAATCAGTTTTCTCACTTTATATATTTCTCTTCCTAAATAACAAAACCTAGCCGCCTAACTTCCAAATTCGTTCAACACCAGCACCATTAAATCCTCAATCCACAACCGTTTATTCTCACTTTGTATTGTTTGGTTGTTAAAAACGTTTTCTAGTTTGATTTTTTGGTGCTTTCGAAACCGTTTATTCATATGAATAAATTTGCTTGGTGGTTATTAATTATTTGTGTTAATCATTTGGTGTAACTAAAATATTTTTTACGGGTAATTTGTTTTTGGTTATTCATAATTTAGATATTAGATATGAAGTAATCTTTCGGTAATATAGACGTAACCTTTTCTTGTTTTATTTGATGATGTCTTTTTATATTGAATACCTTGTTTTCTTCTTTGTGGTGACACCATACTTTAATAAATCTAGGTAGCTACTTTGTGTTTTTTCTCATTTTCACAAAACTGATCTTGTGCGATTTCCTTTGCAAAATAAAGTCACGTGTCATTCTTTTTATATATACTACGTAGCTACTTTGTGTTCTGTTTGACTTTCTTTTTATATATTTAGTTTTATGAGGAATGGGTTATTGTGTAGTGCTTTTGTGTGTCATGGGATTGATTATTGAAAACTACTTTCTTAAATCTACTCTTGTTGTATAACTATGTAATTGGTAGTCAATATATACTCCATAATTGGTTAGTCAATATATTTAATCATATACAATTTGATTTAAATTGGTAAATGGTTCATATTAGGACGGTTTGAACCGGGTAATTTGTGCATACTTGTTTTAAGGTTATATTACATCAAGGATATAGGTAAACATACATATTTTAGTTTGTGCACATGTATTTAGATTGTGCATATGTGTTTGCTAGTTGCATAGTTCAAATTGTCTTTTGATATTATGCAACTTTTTTTTACCAAGAATAGCTAACTAAGTGTGCACATGTGTTCCGCTAGATTATGCATATATATAACACTACTTGTAATGATTAAAATTGTTTGCATCATTTGATATAGGAAATGATTGTTCATATGTGTTGTGTTTTGTTAGTTGTTATGATTAAATAATTCATTTATTAATTGTTTGTGGTTACAGGTACGAGTATGATGCGCAATATGAAGAGTGCACATGTGTTTTGTACATACTATCTAACATGAAGATAGCTATGATATAGATGTAAAGAGTAAAGATACAAGTGCATCCAGTATATACAAGTGCACATGTACTAACTTGAGTACGTATATATAATGGCATATTGATGAACTCAATTGCACATATGAATACAAAAAAACAAGCGTGTCTAATGAAGGAAAAGACACATGCATATACGGCAACATCAAAGATGGTTGTGTTAAAGATTAGTAGACACATCTATATATCAACAAAACTTTAGTTTATTCTTTACTATGGAATTTTGTATTTTATTTGTATATCACATGATTTTAAATTTGTGTATAATGCTTTTGTTTTGATTGTATAGAATACATGTAAAATACTTTTGTTTGTCATTCTATGCAGTTGTATAAAATATTTGTAAGCAATACTTTAAGTAATTGAACACTAAAAACACATGTAAATTTACTTTTCTAAAATAAACACATATGCACCACATCTTTTGAACACATGCATACTAAAAATATATATATATATATATATAAAATAAAATAAAAAATAAAAAAATTCTTAAATTTAAGAACTAAAAAAAACGTTTTTATAAAGAAATTCAAAAAGAAATAAATAATGTAGTTTAAGAATTAAACTTCTTTATTAAAAAAATTCAAAAATAAAATAAAAATGTAATTTTACCTAAATACCCTTTTGAATTAAATTAAAAAGATAAATATTTAAAAAAATCTGATTGGTTGATGTTGGTTCTCGCAGTTCTGTACTTTTATTTGGTTCTGAAAAGAACCTCACCCTATATATATATATATATATATATATATATATATATATATATATATATATATATATATATATATATATATATATATAACAATAAACATATAAATAATAAAAGTTCAGTGCTATAAAAGTTACAACCTCTTGCCGGCTCACAACCGATGTTGCAGCCGTCTAAAAGGTCGAGGGTTACAAATTGCATAAATGCTAATATTAAGTTTAAGTTAATAAATTGATTTCTTTTCGTTAAATTCAAATATGCTTTTGAACTTTGACTAAGTCATATTTTCAAAGCTATGTAAATGAACGGGAAACCAGAGAGTTTTTTAAACGCAACAAAGGTCCGTGAGTCCCATAACTAGTCTCTTTGGGGTGTCAAAAGCTGGTCACTTATCCGCAAGGTTGGGAATGTTTTCCAAGACGACAGTCTGCTACATGGGATGATCTCACACTTCCAAAACTCATTATTTTTGGTGGAACGTGAAGCATAGTATTATTGCAAAAATCTTGATCCCATGTTGAAATTCAAAATAGCACACTCACTTAAGATATAATAAATGTCGGGAGTGAAAAGTTCACAAGTTTCAAATATGATTAGTGTTAGCAACTCTAACTGAAATTAGCTCTGTGATTTCGTTTTTAAGCTTGGGTTTAGTGGAGTAAGTGAAAAGTCGAGGGACGATGAATTATCCTTTTTTGGGCATTCTCCGGATCGAAATGCATCATTTACTAATGATCCCCTAATATGGAAATAAAGAAAGTCGAAATATTCTAAAAAAATAATAAAAATAAAAATTTTAAAAATGGGAAAATAGGGTGTTTTATAATTTGTGATTTCTAAACTCTCTCCATAAAAGTCTTTGCTACTTTTCAAAGATTTAGTTTGGGGAAGTTTTGAGGTATTTGGTTATAGAGCATATAATATTGCGTGAGGACACGCAATCGCTTAGTTTGGGGAATTTTGATATGTGTGAAAACACATATCCATTTTATATCAAAAATAACCCATAAAAGACAAAATTGTGCTTAAAATGCTTGAATATTGCTTGTTTTGTCTTTGTGATTGTGTAGGTACGGATAATGCAAAAATCGCAAGAAAACGGTCAAAACTGGACAAACACGGACACGAGAACGGATAGAATGTTCAAGAGCCGAGGATTTGATAGCAAGAAAGGTTAAATGGTCAACTCCAGTCAATCAATGGTCAAACATGGTCAACCATATAAAAGAAAAAACCCTAAAATCCCCAAAACAGCCCTTGAAATATACCAAATTGCAAAAATAATCCCTAAACCCTAATGGTGTTAACTCTTATAAATATAAAGAGTTAACACCCGTTAACTCTTATATAAATCCAAAAAAACACCACCGGCCCAAAACCTTTTAAAATTACCTAAGCCCAACCCAAGTCAACCTGAGTCAAACCCCAACCCTTTTCGTTTAAAATTACGCGGGTAAATCCCTAGTTACTGTTCATCGTCTCCCTCAAGGTTTAACTCTCTCAAATCAAGGGGTAATTTCCAATTAATAAGGTGGCAAGACAATTCAACTGATAAGGTACAAGTCAGCATCAAAATCGTCATCAAAAGCCTCGTATTGGTCAATCCCCACAAGATAGTACACACGAGCAAAGGAGAAAACACACTAATCAAGTGGGATTTGCACTAAAATGTGTGTAAAAGAAGCACAAGTACCCTGACACACGGATTGCCACGCTGGCAATCCGTGTGCTTACCAAATTGATCTAACGGGCAAGATTAAGGATCCAATGATGAGCAATGAAAGAAGGGCCAGGATGAAATGGAGCGTGTAACAGACTAAGGGCCTAGAACCTTCATTCTCAGGCTATAAATAGCCCTCACATTCACACACACAAAAATATCTAGTTTTAGCTTTTAAAATTTTAGCTTATGTAATTTTTTAGCTTTTAAACTTTAGCTTTTGTAATTTTCAAATTCAGTTATTGTAATTCAGTTTTAAAATCTTGTAATCAATTTTCAAGTTAATGAAATTTAGTGTTCTTTTATTCAATCTGTCATAAGCTCTTGTAATCTTCAAATGTTGTCAGTCACTATTCCAAAAAGCTCTCATAAGCTCTACTACAGCTCTTTGAGTCTCTAAGCTCAAATTGAGCTATTAATAAGCTCTTAATATACTTAAACCAATAAAATCAGTCTTAATACCTTTGCTTATGGATTATGGACTTTTGGATGATAAGCTTAACTTGGAAGAGCTTATGGAACCCCTACCAGCTTATCCTTGGATAAGCTGGAGCTTGTAGAGTAGCTCCTCGAGCTTGTCAAGCCTTTGTTTAGCTAAGGCTTATTGTAAGTTGCTATTTCTATAACTGTCTTAATTTTCTAGCTTATAGTTGCTTATTTTTGCTTTTCTCTTGCTTATTGGAGCTAATTTCTGTCTCTTTGTGCTTATTGATCATGTTTAGTTATCTGTTTTCAGCTTTTGTAGTTAGATTTTAGTTTGTTACACTTTGTCTTATAAATCATAAAAACCAAAAAATAATTAGCATAGTTTATTAGATCTTTGTTTCTAGCTTTATTGATTGTTAAAATAAGTTTGTTAAGGTTGTTAAAAGCTACTTAGTATCTGGTAATAAAGTTGTGTTCATTAAATTTGAAATTCATAGGCTTAAATGGATTTTGGAAATTATAAAGGGGTGTTTGGCATAGTATTGAATTTACAAGTTTAGTCTGCCATTGACCTTTTGGTATTTTGTGTTGATTTTAAAACTCAAATTTAGGTTAATTTTAGCTGCATTTATAAGTTAGTATTGTTAGATAAGTTTTTCATTAGTTAATTTTTCCTTAAGTCCAATTCTGTCAAAATTCATTGTGCATTATATGTTTGAATCTGTTCTAGTGTATGCATTTGCTTAATTTACCTTTAGTTGTGGTTCTAATTGGTGTCTAAGTGAGTCTATCAAATCTACATTTACTAGGAATCAAAGTTTGTGTCTTTGAGTGTCATCTGCATCAGGGGTGCAAAAGAGAAAAGTTGCTTTTTCAAGCCAAGTTTTCAAAGGGTAAATCTATTATTTAAGGTCTAATTTTTAGTATTCAACTAGATTAGGGGTCATAGATTGTCTGTTTTAAAATAGTTTTCAAATATAAGCTCTTAGTTTATCTGTTTTCAAGCTCAAAATTTATCTTTTGTCTTTTAAATTTCAATACCAAAAGGTCAGAATATGCTGTCCAATTTGTCAGATTTCACAAGCCTTTTCTAACAAGCTTCTGTTGTTAGAATTTATTTTAAAAAGCTTTTTCCATTAGTATTCAAGTCAAGCTTTCCAAAAAACCAAGTTTCATCTTCTGAGGAGCTTAATCGAGTGCTTAATTTTAAGCTCAAAGTCTGCCGTAAGGACTGTTTGGTTTAAAGTTTTCTATAAATGCTTATTTGTGAATTTCAGCTTATGGATTGTCACTTTGTGCTTATTTTTGTTCATTTTAGTTTGTTAGGTTAGGCTTAGGATCAAAATTAGCTTTAAGACTTTTAGTGTTAGCTTATTTAGTTGTAGACTTTAAGATACTTTGAAAAAGCCCAAAAATATAAATATATATAAGTAGCTTTTCTGTCTGTTTTTGTTAAGCATTTCTAGCTTGTTTGTTAGCTTTCAAAATTATTGTTTTTTTACAAAAAGTCTTAGGTTGCTTAACTTCATTTTTGCCTTTTAACATAGCTAAAGTCATTCATTTGTTAGCTTAAAAATTAGATCAAACTTAGCCTTTGGGCCTGTTTGGTTTCAAAGTTTTCATAAGAGCTTATTTAGATTTTCTGCTTATGGCTTATATTCTAGTGCTCATTTCTGTCATTTTAAGCTTATTAGGGTAGGGTTAGGTATGAAATTTAGCTTATAGTTCTTTGTCATAGCTTATTTAGTTTTGTAGCTTAAAAAGTTTTCTATAAGACCAAAAAGATAGTTAAGTATATTCTGTCAAGTTTTAAGCTGTTTTACCGCTTATTTAGTGCTTTTCATAAAAAGTTTTTTTTATTAAAAACTTTAAAAAATCATAAAAAATAGAAAAATAATCAAAAAATATAATTCTTTTTTAGAAAATTTTCTTTTATCGTAAAGTTTCTAGGAAAATTAGTTTTGCTTTCGTAGGGTTTAATTTGCAAAATTTCAATTTTTAAAGAACGGGATTCGTTCCTGTTCTCGTTTTTCGTGTTTTTAAGCTCATTTCAACTCTGTTTTTGCTCTAGTTTCCTTTAAACTTACTTTTTAGTCAATTAAAGTCTATTTAAAAAGAAAAATTCAATTTAGGTTTAATTTTGGAAATTTAGGGTTTTTAATTGCCATTTAGGGCTCCCGTTTTGCGTTTTTAGTTAAAGTTTGATTTCCCGTTACTTGTTTTCTAGCTTAATTATTATTGTTGCTTATTTTAATTGTTAATTTTAATTCGTAGAAATAGATAATCAAATCAATCTTTGTTTCCAATTCAAATCATTGTCCGAACAACAAACGTGGTCTCAATTTCATAAATCGTTGGGGAATAACGACCCGGGAATCATACTTCCCGGTTAATATACGTATTATATTATATATATATTTGTGAAGATTTTCCTTTTTACCTTTGTCCTCAAGGGTAGTTTGGTAATTTTCTATCATATTATATTTTATTATTACGTGTGTAAGATTGCTACAACCACCATTGGATGATCAATAGTCACACAAAATACACATTTCTTCACTTTAAACAGCATATGGTCATACTTATTAACAATTTTGGCCACTTTATGCTTAATTGTATGTGACTAAATACCAAAAAAAACATGCTACAAAAGGTCACACAAACATAAAATTCATGTGGCCATTGGATGAACAATAGAGGTTGGAGATGGGTTGAGTTGGGTATATGGGGAGAATGTGAGTAATCTTTGATTGGAGGGGGGGAATTGGATTGATGGGGGAAAGAAGAGTTTTATTAGAGGGGGTAAATTGGTAGTGTGGGAAGATTGGGATGGTTTTGAGTGGGGGGAGGTTGTGTGGGGGGCGGGGGGGGGGGGTTGGGGAGGGGAGAGGGTGGGGGGGGGGGGGGGGTTGGGTGGGGGGTGGGGGGGGTGGGGGGGGGGGAGGGGCGGGGGGGGTGGGGGGATTGGTGGGGGGGGGGGGGGGGGGGGGGAGGGGGATGGGGAGGGGTTGGGGGTGGGTTAGATTGGTGTGGTTTTTTTTTTTGGGTGGGTTGGGTTTTTTGGTGTGGGGGTTTTGTTTGTGGGTGGGGTGGAGGGAGTGTGTAGGGGGGGAAGGGAGTGGGGGGGGAGGGAAGGGTGGAGGGGGGGGGTTGGGGTGGGAGGGGTGGGGAGGGGGGAGGGGGTGTATAGAGGGGGGGTGGGGGGTGGGGGAGGGGGGGGGGCGTGTGGGAAGGGTAGGGGGGGGGGGGTGGGGGGGACCGGGGGGGTAGCTTGGGGGGGAGAGGTGGGGGGACGGGGGTGGGTTGACTGGGGTGTTAGTTGTTTGAGTTATGGTGGGGAGTGGGGATTTGTTAATTGTTTTTTGTTGTTATTTTTTTTATTTGGTTATGTTGGGTTTTTTTTTTGTGTCTTTTTTTGTTTTTTGTGTTTGTTGGTTGGTCTGGTCGGGGCGTAAGGGGGTGGTTATTTGTTTGTGCTTTTTTGTGTTTTTTTGTTTGGTTTAGTCCCAATCGGGGGGGGGGTGTGGATGTAGGGATGAAGGGGGGGGTTGCGTGTAGGTGGTGTGTGTGTGTGTCGTGGGAGGGGGGGTTTTGGTTGTGGGTTTGTTCACTGAGGATGTGGGGGGGGTGTGGGCGCCGCTTGGGTGGGTTGGGGAGGGGGGTAAGGGGGGAGATTGGGTGTGGGGGGGAGGGTGGGGGGGGGAGGGCGGGAGGGTGAGGGGGGGGGGGTTGTTCGGGGGGTTTGTGGGGAGCGGGGGGGTTGGGGGTTGGGGGGGCGTGTTACGGGCCTGGTGTGAGTTGGGGGAGTGATGTGGGTGTGGGGTGGTGTTAGGCCGCGGGTAGGGCGGTATGGTCGGGGTGGGGTTTGGGTTTTGTGGGATGGGGGGGGGTGGGGTAGTGGGGGGGGGTTGGGTGTTGGGGGGGTTGTGGATTGGTTTGTGGGGTTGGTTGGGAGGGGGGGTGTCACTCAAAGTTCGTATATTAATAATGGGGTGGTGATGGGTGGTGGTTGTGTCTGGTGATTTTGTTGTGGATTTATATTTTATTTTGTATATGGGAGTATAGTGGGGTGGGGGGGGGGGGTATATTGCTGTAGCCCCCCGATCGACAGGTGGTTGTGGGGATTGGGGGTTGGGTGGTGCTTTCTTTTGTTATTGGGTGGACCACCAATTTTATGATTAAATTGTATTGGTTTTGGTGACTAAATACCATTAAATAAATAATGCTACAGTTTTGGGACTTATTTATGGGGTTTTTTGATGGCGCAGGGGGAATGGGGGTCTGTGGTTATTGTGGGATATTTTTTGTTGTGGGCGGCATAGGGTGGGGGGGTTTACTGATGCTGCGGGCTGGTTATTCGAATCCTATTGGTTCACTCTTTAATTAACGTCTTTTGGTCCACTCTTTCATGCTGTATTAAATGTATGTGGACAAATACCCAAAAACTAACATAGTTTTTTGTTGTGACTAAATTCATTACAAAAGGTCTCACATCACTACAAACATTTTTTAAAATTTCTTGTCTGCAATTAATATGGTTAGCATGTATGATCAATAGTCACACAAAATACTATTTCTTTCACTTTATTCTTTTTATTAAACAGAATTTTATGGTCACTTATATTAACAATTTTTGGCACTTTTATGTTAATGTATGTTACTAAATACCCAAAACAAACATGCTTTGTGTGACTAAATATTACAAAAGGCCACACAAACATAAACTTTATGTGGCCATTGGATGATCAATAGTCACACAAAATACACATTTCTTCACTTTAAACAGCATATGGTCACACTTATTAACACTTTTGGCCACTTTATGCTTAATTGTATGTGACTAAATACCCAAAACAAACATGCTTTGTGTGACTATATATTACAAAAAAAACAATGCTTTGTGTGCTTGTACGGTGTTTACGGTCACACTTATTAACACTTTTGGCCACTTTATGCTTAATTGTATGTGACTAAATATACAAAAAAACAATGCTTTGTGTGCTTGTACAGTGTTTACGGTCACACTTATTAACACTTTTGGTCACTGTTTTTTAATGGATACAGACACTAACTCAAAAATGTGACCATAAACACCCTACGGTCGCGCGACCTTTTGTCACACACATTCGAAAACGCATGTGTGACTATATGTATATCGTCACACTTTTTTGGTGTAGCCAAATCCACTTTTTGTACTAGTGGAGCTTTGCGTTTTACTACTGAAATGACATTTATGTTATTATGTCTAATTCATTGGGAGCTACAAGATTCATTTCCTTGTTAGTTACCCTTATTATTTCTAGCTTGCTTTGAACTAGTTCATTACTTTCCGAATATGAACGACCGTAGTTTAAGGAAAATTGCATTTTATTTTATAGATAACACGTTGCCTTTCCGATGTTGCTTTCCGAAAAGTTATCTATAGAATAATAATCCACAATTCCTTATTAAACGTTATGGTTCGAAATCTACTTGTAATATCTATGACACTATCATATTGTTTATACTTTCGAGCACGTGTCGTATTGTATTAAATAATGTTGTCCCGTACACAAGTGGGAGAAATCTTAAGTGTGTGCAAGGAACAACATATAACAATATGATTATTGGTTTCTCTTGACCGCAAGGTAAGGGCGAAGTAATCATTTAATACATCACTTAGGACTTAAAACACAATGTGTTTGGTTGTCCTAATACATGAAATGTCAAAGATAGAGATATAGTAAGGCTACTTTAACATTTTGACTACATGTTTTAGTCAATAGACTTATGGTTAAATTAAATAATCATAATTATGAAATATAAAATTAACTTGAAATTACTATTGAACTCAAAGAGTTCTGGTTTCATAATCACTTTAGTTAGAATAATTATGTTCTTGTTAAGTTTTAATTAAAAAGTCCATGATTATTATTGACTCATACGTTACAAAAGTAATAGTAAAATTGTTTATGTCTTCTTGATTAGCACATGAACATAGGTCCTTGAATTGATTGCAAAAGATTTTAACGTATTTACTTGACATGTTTCTGTTTTCTTAAAACCACTATGAACATGGAAGTTATTGTACTATTCAAAGATAGTATTACGTTATCGCATGCAACTTGGTTTAGATGTAATCTACTTTCTATTTTAATTGGATCGACCTTGAATGGTGAGTGTTTGATCCCTAAGAGAATTAAGTTATCTAGGGAATGTTCTGATTGGGTCTACTCAATTCTAATATTTCATAGAATACTTATTAAAATACCACGATTTGTGTGGTATGTTAATGTGTTGAAATAAAAACTAGATTTGTATTGTTTGACTTTATGATACTTTAATTGCCTACCTCTAAAAAATAAATTATGGTTATGATGTGTGAAGCGCGCGCGTCATGGATACACTTAATAAAGTTTTAACCTAGAAGGTATTCATGACATAATCTATTTATGGATTGGGATAAATCTCGTTATGTCTTGATTAAAGTTCTAAAATTTTGTTAATATCTTATGAAGCATATTATTAACAAACGCTCGAGATGTGAGATTTTTAGGAACTGTAAAATGCGATTTGTTGTCCCAATTAAGAAACAATTTTAGTTGTTGCTTGAATAGCTTGAGTATTTAGAGAAGTATTTCGTCTTACAAAGTAAGTAGTGAGATTCGATTTAGATCTTGAAGATATTTAAGAACAAAATACATAACCTTCTGAATTCACTTGCTGATGTCATACTAAGGTTAAACATGAAAATGTCGAACCAAAGTATAATGTAACACTCTTCATTTTATAAATCCGCAAGGATTGCCTCATCATAGAGTGATATTTTAATATCATGTTGAGGAATTATGTTACAGGGTAATTGTAAACCTGCTAAACTAATTAGATGAGTTATCAAATCTTGAATTGATAAATATCTTAGAACTTATGAATGACAAGATCAGTCCTTAAAAAGGAATCAATGTTTTAGCTTGATTGACCTTTTACCAACAGTTAAACTGGAAAGGTGGAGAAAAGAGTTTCTTTTGAAGAAAAGAATCATAAAGACAAGATTGTACACATATTAATGCCTGACTGATGATAAGAGTTTTGAATCTTACTCAAGCAATTGACTATGATTAAATCTTTCCTTTCTACACGCATTAATTATATAAAGATAACTAATTGTCTTATAGGTTTTCTTGAATCTGACATATGGCGAATTAAGAATCATAACTCTTTCCTTAATGATTACCTTGCGAGGACGATGTGTAATCAAAAGGGTTATGAGTCTATATTTGTAATATGAAAATTAAGTTTTATAACTCTTTTCTTTATGATCACCTTTTGCGAGGACGGTGTGTAATCAAAAAGAGTTATGAGTTTAAAATAATCTTTATAAAGTATACAAGATAAAAGAATCCAAGTGTGTATTAGATCATGCATCTAGGAGCTAAGATCTTAAGTTTAATTACAATATGGTTTTTGATTAAATTAAGATAACTCTGAGTTACACCTGAAATCAGTGGGGACTAATAAATGGGTAAAATTTGCAATTGTATCATGTGCAAAGCAAGGGTTGAGATAAGCTGGCAGAAGACGTAGCAAGACTATTAGCTAGTAGCACTTAAGGGTAGCTAAGATAAGCAAGCACTGGAGCACTTGTTTAGGGGAGCACTATGAGCATTAAGATAATAAGCAAGAGCATAGCACTTGCATCTATGTTTTTCCTTTTAAAATTATATGTTGTTGTATACATATTGAAAAGCATCGTTCCCCAATCGAAAAGATCTTAGATATTAATCCTTAGATTGGAATGAAACTTCACTTGAGAATTTAGGAAATAAAACAAACGACCTTGGAATAAATGTTTAATGAAATAAACATATGTGGAAATTAAGTCCAACACAATGCAATACATCATTGAAGCAAGTCTTAAATGATATATTTCACTTGAGATAATTTAATACATGAATGGAAATCCTTTTAACGAAGGATTCATCATATCTTATATTGTGTATGAGACTGGTTGTTACTTTTTGCTACAATGAGCAAAGATGATGCCTAACAACAACAGTATCTAATTGAGAGTGATTTAGATGACTGTTAAAACAAATGTTTACGAATTATATAAGGCATAGTGTTGTTTGTGTACACACGATGTTAGAGAATAATCAATCCTAATTAAAGTAGGATTTCATCTTTTATGATAAATCTACTAACTAGATATGCTCAGCTAAGAGCATTGTTGCACTACACACTAAAGAATGAGAATACTTTATATTTTAAGAAACTGTAAAGATGACTGTCTGAGATAGGTATGTTGTTGACTTCAAATACCCCATTAAAGGTACTGTCACATTTCCATACTATGATACTTGCAATAGTATGCAAATATACATACGACACTCATCATATCATTCAAATCCTTCACAAATTTGTGAATTTGAAACAAGTATTCCTAAAGTTTACTCAGATAACTATTTAGCTGTCTTGCAAAGAAAGAGTTGAGAATGTTGGAAACATTGGACTTCAACTTGCTAATTAGTTTCATGCATATCTGTTTTAGTATTTAGATAATTGGGATGGTAAGACAATTTTTACTTTCTGATGAATGATGATATGTGGTATTTGTTATTCATACATATAATAATTATTATCCTATATTTGCATGTTTAATCCTTGAATGATTTCATCATTCTAAATATGTCCATTGTCGGTTAACATTATGGGAATAATTGTTACATAAGGCAAATGTGAGTGTTGGTTATATTCTTTAAATATATGGATTGTTCCCGCCAAACTCATGTGTATTCACAAGGGATGCATATTGGATACCCCAACCTTCGAATATTTACTTTTGGATCCTTCGTCATGAGTAAGATATCAAAAATAGTTAAATAAGTCATCCTTAGACTTGAGATGCAAGCAAGTTCTATATGTGTGGATATCACTTTTTGAGTCTAAGTCAAACGCTATCCTGAATAAGGTTGTCATAAAGGCTATTTTTGGAAGTGATGTGAAGCAGCATTCACAACACTTGTAGTCAATAAAAAATTTGTTCCTCCAATTGCTTAATTGCAGAATGATACCATGGCGCCTCTCCAGAATTAATCAGATAATTGCATGGCAGTGCCCAAAGGGTAATTTAAGATGATTCTTGATTACATTTGGTATATCTGAATTATTTCTATAACGAGAAACTAAATTGTTAAACTATATGGAATGAGTTAGGATCCATATCCATGGTTTAACGGTATCTAGAACAAAGGGATGATAAAATCAAGTAATAAACTAACCATTATAAGCTGAGATTGTTCTTGAAACTATTATCTCAAGTATTTCTAATTTAAAGGTAATTGTGTGTATTTGCTAGACGTTGCCAATTATCAGTAGATCTGTATCCTGCTACTCCGCCTCCCAAGTGGGAGCTGTTGGAATATGTTAGTCGGTTCCGTAAGTTATATGTTAGAAATACGTGAGCCTATCGGGGGCACACGCGTTAAACACATAGAGTATGTTTTACTTCACGATAATATTTAAATAGTCGTTATTTACCGTTAATTGTTTAACTAAGTATAACGAATATTTAAATAATAAACCAAAGGACTAAAACGAACAAAACCCGAACCCGAGGGAGCCCTTTGTTTGGCCGAACCCTCAAAGGTTCTAGAAAGGGGCGTTTGGTTCATTTAGAGAGAAAGAGGGAAGAAAAGGAAAAATAGTTTTCTTATTCTACAAGAATTGGGTTAGGATTGGGAGCCTATATAAACCCCCACCCTACACCTCATTCTTGACTCATTCATTGATTCACAAATCAAATCCCTAAACCTTAATTATTTTGGTGCTCCTCTCTTTTCCCTAAACCCTAACCGAAACCCTAAATTCTCAATTTAGGGATTTTCGGTTTTTCTCCTCCACCGAAATCGGTAATCCCATCCAAGGGGTTTTCGGTTTTCTTGTTTCACTTGTTTGACGGTTCAAGATTCTCACGTGGTGCTCGTTGGTGGTTTCCTAGTTCGATTGAAGCTATAAACCCTAACTAGGGTTTCTTGTTATTCGAATCTAGGAATTTCGGTTCGGTTTAAAATTCTAACCGAATTAGGGTTTATTCGGTTGACTTGATTTTTGGTTCAAGCTCAAGAGGTGCGTTTGGATTTGGTTATAACACGAGGTGTTTGGATTGTGAAGGTAGACTAGCAATCGACTCATACTTGGTTGACGTGTTTGTGTGAGCAACCGTAGAGGTGGTAATTTAATCACTCGTTTCAAGATCAAGATCCGGCGTAAGTTTATTGATTTTTATCATTAAACAAAAGGTTAGTAAATTATTTGTTTTATTTATATGTGTTAATCTATATGCTAAAACTATATCCATTCCGCTGCGTACTCGTAGCTAATTTGGTTACCTAGTTTGTTAAATCCCAACAACTAGTTGTTTTGTGTATAAAAATTTTGTTTTGTCATTTGAGTAGTTAGTTGACATTTTGATCGAACAATTCCTTCTATCTACACTGTAGTCATTCAATCATTCAATAACAAACATCCAGATCAGGGCCGTCTTTGAGGGTGTGCGGGGTGGGCGACCGCACAGGGCCTGACAAATTTTAGGGGCCTCAAAATTTGTCCCTTTAACAATATGTTAAACGTTTATATAACTAATTTACATTATATCTTACAAATAATGACATTTTATATATAACATTTCTTCTCGAAATGTTTTATTATGTAATGTCGCACAGGGCCCTCAATTTTTTTTGAAATTTAGAGACGGCCCTGAGTTACACCATTAACTCGAAATTACTTCTTTATCATAATTTCATGTCATTGTGTGTTGATCCTATCTCATTTCATTACGAATTCTTATATGATACTATCAAATTCCAGTTGCGCCACTTTCAAACATACCAAAGAGTAACGAAACAATTAGCTCAAAACATTTAAATAGAAAAATTACAAGACATCAACCAAGAAAAAAGTTGAAATAATAAGTCCAAGAACTTTTATTCATCTCCTGTCTTTTCTTTTTCCTGCATATTGTGAATTCAGTTCTTGGCTAAATTTAATATTGGGGTATCAATCTTTTTAGGCTAGTGTAATAAGGGTCGATTGCGCGTCAAACCGCCTCAAGCACGCGTTTTTGTTAAAATATCAAGGCGCCATCAACGCGTTGTCTTGTGGTTTGGTTGAGAACCCGTTAGACGACCGAGTTGTGTGTATAGAGAGAAATTGTTTTTTATGAGTATATTGTGAGGTATGTTTGTGTATGAAATAAGGTATGTTTGGTGTTAAAGTTAGTTGTCTTATTACGCTATGTAGGTGATGATGTTGATTGCGGTCACCACTTCTCTCGGTCTTATATAATCAACTTAAGTCTAACATATAATCATATATTAGCAATTATTCCACCCACTATCATATATACTCCCTCCGTCCCAAAATTATTGTCTCCCGACAAAAAACACATAGTTTAAGAAAAGTGCATTTATTACTATTTTCTCTTTCTTACTTTTTGACAGAATGACAGTTTTACCCTTAGTTAATTAATTAAAGTCTTTTTTAAAGTTTGTAATATTAATTTCAAACAAGGGTAATATAGTAAACTTGATCAAACTTCCCTATCTATTTTTAGTAGTGGACAATTAAATTGGGACATCCCAAAAAGAAAACGTGAACAATAAAAATGAAACGGAAGGAGTAATAAAGTTAAACATAAGTTACATTATTTTAGCCTATAGCATTCTCGCACAATCATAGATCCACAATTATCCCACTTTCGTCTTCAGCGAGACTTTACAATCTCTTAGTATAGAAATAACCATCTCACATATATTATACAAACTAACGTTTATTGTAGTGTTAACACACACATCTGCTACAGAAATAATTTTTTATTATAAAAATAATAATTAATTAATCGAAGTGAACAGTAGATTTAGTAATTAATATTATTTAACCGTAATGAACAGTGAAAATATTATATAAAATTAAAATGATTACTCATTCTTATCACTATTCTTTAAGAAGCACGTGTCCCTCACTAATCTAATTCATCAAACCCAGAAATTGAATCACAACCATCACCGCCACTTTCAAAAGCAGCTTTATCTTTTCCACCACCCACACACACAACACCTCCACCCCCTTTTCTCTCCTGTAGCTTACACCAAAATCAATAACCCTACATCTCAAAACTAGGTGAGAAAATAGTGCTACAAGAGGCTGTACGAGTTTCCTTAATCAAAAAGGTGTAAGTTTTCACTTTGTTAAATTTTTGTTAATTAATCTTTGGGTTGAAATGTGTAATTACTTATGAAAATTTAACATTCATCATTCTCCAAAACTCACACAAACTATTGCACCCAGCATAAAAACAGACACGCAAACCAAACACTACCGCTTCAAATTTATTTTTTTGTTTTTTTTTTCACATGTTGCTGAAGCTCTTTTGTGGTTTTTCATTGATAGAATCTGCCTACATGGTGGTTGTGTGTCAATTTATAAGGTTTGAGTCTTGTACATCTGATTTGCGTATATGGTGGTCGAGGTAATGTGATGTATTTAATTTTGTTCACTTTTGGTAAATTTCAAAGTTCGAATGTTAATTGAAAATGGGTTTAATTTCTTCAATCTTAATTTACAATTTTTAGTTTATAAAGGTTAATTTTGTTTGTTTTTCAACAAAAAACTGCCAAATATATGTTTGTTTTGCATTTGTATTGTGCAGGAAGTGGATATCAACAAAAAGACAGAAAACCAAGCCAAAATGACAAAACTGAGCATGGAATGGAAAAAACTGTGCAAAATCAAGGCCAAAGTCCAAAAATGCCAAAGTCAGAGTCAATACTGAAGAATCAGCAGTCAAACCGGAGCCGGAACTGAAGAATACTATTGGATGCAATCTTAACCCATCTGATGGGCCGGGAAAGCCCAATAGTATAATTATGAAGACTGTGAAGACCAAATGGGCCCTCAATCAATTACAACAGCCCATTTGTGTGCATTTGACAAAGACTGTGAAGACTTTGAAGGCCCAATCTTAGCCCAGTTACAGCCAATCTCAGCCATTGTACACACAAAACCCATCACCTACCTTAATGGGCCCAATTCACAAAACCCAAGCCCATTACTGGCCCAGAAACAATTTTTATAAACCTTAGGGACTAGAATTGTCATTTTTAAAAATAGGTTTTATAAAAGAAAAATGGTTTAAACTAAAAGAGGGACTGAAATTGCAATTTTCCAAACTTGTATTCCCTTTAAAAAGCCAAGGGCTGAATCTGCCATTTCCAAAACCCTTTTATATCTTTGTTTTAATAAAAGCCAAGGACCATTTGTGTACAAACTCTTAATTATAACTGTTTTTTTTTCGGCTTAGAAAAAATGAAAAGAGAATGAAAGTTGAGGGGTTGTTTTTGCCTCTTCCCCAAGGTTTATGTTTAAACCTGCACCCACCCCTGTACCCGTAACCCGTTTACCGCCAAAACCCAAACCGCCTCTCCCATGGTTTCTAGCTCGTCCCACTATCCCAAGTACACTTCCCAGCTCACCCTAACCCTATACCCACTCACCCCAACCTTATAATCCATGCCCCCTGGCAATCCCACTCAACCCGAAGACCTTCAATGGCTGAGATGAAGAGAAGCAAACGAAGGGCTATGATTGCTTGTGAGACTTTATACACTCACAGCAAACACAAACCAAGACAAATAGAAGGCAGAGGACTTCTATAAAAGAGAAGAGAACAAGCCGAGAAGCCAGACAACCCTGTTTTACTTTTTTTAGTTTAATTTTAATTAAATCTGCTTTAAATTATTGTACTCAGTTCAATTTCAAGAGTTTATGTTGTAATGTCTTCAGTTTTAATGAAAGTTAAGAGTTTTTGTGATATAGCCATTGTCAAAAATTTAACGTCTTATTTAATCCTTTTAATCTGTTTAAAACTTGGTTTAAAAATGTGTTCAAAGTTTTAAGCATCTCTTGTAACACAACATTTTCGCAGCCTTTACTTCATGTAAAAAAGGTCTAAAAACCCAATTTTATAATTAAGAAGGGGTTGTTAGGTTTAGACCTTAAAATGGGTCCGATAATGGTGTTTTTATGGAATAAATACCACTCAACTCCTATCAGCCAACTTTTGGCTGAGTGTGAATGGTTATTAAGCCATTTTAAAAAAACCATGTTAGTTTAAAAAATAATATTTTTTAAAGTGGCCCTCTATATCTGTTAAATTTCAATTAAGCCAAATTGAGCTTAAGTGCTCCAGCTGCTGATTCGTGGGATAGTATATCCATGAAACAATGATACGTCAGATTCCGGAAGAGATTGAATCCCGTGGTCCGTATGTCCCAACGAGGAAGGCAATATGAAATTTCTCCTGGTTTGAAGAAAATAGGACTATGAATGGAGAATATATGATATGAACACTGATATAATTACAACTAAAATTAATTAAATAAAATCTAATTTAATCTACGGGAAACAAAATTAGTTATAAGGAAATCCTAAAATTAAATCTAAATTAAATACGGGGAACAGAATAAGGTATCGGGAAACCTAAATATTAAAAATTAAGAAAATAAATGCTAAATTAAATTAAAAATCAAAATTAAATTCAATTCTAATTAATTTAACTTGAAAAATAACGAAAACTAGAACAAAACCGGAGTCGTTTGAAATGCTAAAAACGAAAAGAAACGTAAAACGCACCGCGTCAAAACGGTCTAAAACTGAAATTTAAGAAAAATTAAGCCTATACTAAATTTTATATTTTTCCTAGACACTAAATGACAAAAGAAAATTTTATAAAAAAGAAAAATATTTTTTTATTAATTTTTGGATTTTTTATGAATTTTCTAAGATTAAAAACTAATTAAAACTAATTAAATATAAAAAGTCAGAAAATATAACTATAAAAAATCTGAAAAAATCAAATTAAATAAAAGAAAAATTAAACAAATCTAAAAAATAAAAAATCCCAAATTTACTGTTTTTAAATTAAAAGTAATTAAACTAATTAAATTTAAACCTAAATTAATTAATTAATTAACTAAGAACGGTAAGAGTAAACAGCGTTAAACTAGAAGGACTAACAGTGAAAAGGAATGGGACTAACAGAGTAACAGGAATAAACCAAAGGGTATTAACAAAGATAACATGTAAAAGAGAAAGTTACCCAATTGGTCCCCTAAAGTGGACCCCGATTGCAAGGTGGGTCCAAAGTGCTTATTGGCCAAAACTTATAAAAGCAAAGTTAAAGAGGGGCTTATGAGGAACAATTTTCATAATAAGCTCTTGGCCTGAATCTTAGAGAATAAGCCAGAAATGTGAGCTTTTGGGGCTGCAAAAGCTAAATAAGCTTTTTAGCTTATTTTTCTTTCTTTTTGGGGCTTAAGGTCATCAACAGTAAGCTAAAACTATATGGGGACAGTTAATAAGAGAAGGGAGTCCTAAATAAGCTAAAGTATTCTAGAATAAGCCCTAAAATAAGCTGGAAGTGATTTGAGCTTATGAGACAGTTTTTAAAATGAAAACAGAAAAAAGTGGAAATTAAGCCCTAAATAAGCTGACCTAAAGGGGAAGTTAAGCTACAAGATTGTGGGGAATTAAAGAACTACCTATAAGCTACAAAGAAAAGCAAAAAGATCCTAAGGCTTATAATCAAATGAGCTATAAAAAGGGTGCTGAAAATTGGTTTCAGCACCAGGGGAGGGCAAACAGGCCCTTAGGGGGCTTTTTAGCTTATGAAATATTAAGTCTCCCAAGGTCTTATATACCCAAAACCAAGGCTAAACAGATTAAGTAGGGCCATAGTAGAGTTTAATTCCAAAATATCTTTTATAATGGTGAACTTAAACAAGCTGGTTTTTGGGCTTGAAATTAAGAGTTTTCAAAGAAATGGCAACTATGCATACTTAACAGATTTGATAACAAAAATGAATGGGACAAAAAGGCGGTAGCAAGCACAAGTTTGTCCTATCAAAAAGTCGACTTTTATAACATGTAAAAAGGAATACACACAGCTTAATTAATTAAGCAGTGTGGTCTGTGGCTTTAAGCTTAACACAGATTGTGGGGGGGAGGGGGGTGTGGCAGTTGGGGGGTGGTTGGGTTGAATCGTTTAACAAAGGGACTTTAAAAATTTCTTTTTAACTAAAAGCTTGTGATTAAATTGGACTAATAAGTCTCACACACTCAGCCAAAAGTGGCTGAGTGTCTTTGACTCAAGGCAATCCCTAAGATTGACCCCCATTTTACAACAGAACCAAACACCCCCTTAAATATATAAAATCGGTTTTTTTTACTGATTTTTATGAAATAAAGGCTTAGAAAATTGAATAAAGGTTAGAGTATAACAACGCAAAACATTCTTACACATTTAAACAGAATCACAGAACTTAAAATAGACTTAAATTCCAACAGTGGTTGTATATCAAGAGAACTCTTAACTTTTTAGAAATAAGAAATTACAACATAAAACCTTGAAAGTTGAACTGAATTACACTAATGCTTAAAAAAAAAAACTTTAAAATTAAAATTAAACTAAAACATGGTAATATGGTGTGTCGACTTCGGCTTGTTCTCTTTTCCTTTTATAGAGGCTCCAAGCTTTGTCTTTGGACTTGGGGGTTTGTCTAGCTTATGTGAGTATGAAATCAAACCCAGCAATCCTAGCCATTGGATTGGCTATTGTTCATCTCACCATTGATGGGTTTGCTCGGGTTGTGTGATTGCCAGCGTGGAGGGGTTATAAGGGACAGGGTAAGTGGGGAGTGGTAGGGGTGAGCTGTAGAGGTGTACTAGAGGGATGGGGTGAGCTGTAAACCGTGGGTGAGGGCGGTTTTAGTTTGGCGGGAAAGGGGGTTGAGGTACCCTGTTGCAGGTTTGTTTTAAAAGAAAAGAATGAAAAAGATGCAACTTTGGTCCCCCATGTTTCTCTCTCTTTTCATTTCGTTTTGGCCCATTTTTAGTTATAAAAAGGAGTTTGGAGAATAACACAAATGGCCCTTGTGGGTTTATAAACAAAAAGGAAACAAAGAGGGTTTAGGTAAGTTACAAAACTGGCCCCTCTAGTTTATAACTAAAAAGGGAAATGCCATTTGGCAGTTTTAGTCCTTCCCTTTATTTTAACCCTTTTTTTCTTTCAATAAAAAAACTTTTAAAATGACACTTCAGAAGTCCCTAAAGGTTTTTTGTAAAAAAGGATTTTGGTCTTTTGTTGGCTTTGGCATGTATTGGGCCCACTGGGTTGGGTTTGGGCCTCACTAAGGTACAGGTTTTGGTTAATGGGGCTTTTTCAAGCCCAATAATGTTATGAAGTGGGTTTGTGTGTACAATGGCTGAGATTGGCTGTAACTGGGCTAGGATTGGGCCTTCAAAGTCTTCAACGGTCCTTTGTCAATTGCACACAAATGGGCTGTATAATTGATTGAAGGGCCCATTTGGTCTTCACAAACCAGTCTTTGTAAATATATATTGGGCTTTCCCAGCCCATCAGATGGGTAAAAGATTGCATTCAATAGTATTCTTCAGTTTCCGGCTCCGTTTGACCTGCTGATTATTACTGTATTATGACTCTGACTTTGGCATTATTGGACGTTGGCCTTGATTTTGCACAGTCTTTTCCATTCCATGCTCAGTTTTGTCATTTTGGCTTGGTTTTCTGTCTTTTTGTTTATATCCACTTCCTGCACAATACAAATGCAAAACAAACATATATTTGGCAGTTTTTGTCTGTTTTTGGTCATTTAAGCTCGTTTTTAGAGGTAAAAGATATGTGTAATTAAGCACATTATCAAACCCCCAAACTAAAAGGTATTGTGTTCCTCACACAATGTTATGGAAGTAAAACAAACGTAAGCCCCGTTTTGCCCATTTCTTTATTACACCTAACTACAACTAATATATTTTGGATTTTCTCATTTTTTGAAAACAAGTTTGGCCTTTCTTTAGTTATTAAAACTGGGAATCATAGAATGAGAAGCGCCCGTATAGTGATCTACGGAAGTTCCTGACGGATAAATTCATCGTCCTTGCCTCGATTTTTTCACAAGTTCCAAGCTAAGCAATTAAACAAGATCATTGTCGATATAAGTTTATATTTTAAGTCCCTCATACTTTTTTATTGTATAAATTTTTTGTACTTTTGAATTTTCAACTCCCAACATGGATATAGCGATTGAATGTGTTGTACTCATTTTAATTAAAACCATAGACCAACGTATTTTCTAGTCATAATTCAAGATGATCATGACTCAAAGCAACAACTTATTAAGAACTTTGTAACTTGATTTCGAGATTTAAACTTAGAACTTTATGCAACATTTTCAACTTCCAATCATAAGTTCTTAAAGCTAGAGAATGCGATTGCCTTAGTTTTGAGACCCCAACCGTATCGTGGTTAACAGGAGCAGGATATCACAACCAACACCGTTGTTTCTTAGTTTGAAACCACCCCGATGCTAGCGTAGTGGGCAATCAACATCAAAACACCCTATTCCTAATAATGGCTAAGGGAGATGTTCTTAGTTTGAACCCCACCTAAACCTTTCTTCCAAGTGAGATATCACACACACCAAATCCTTTAGAAGCAAGGACGTCTTAGTTTTTGAACCCCCCACCTCGTTGCTAGCGGAGTGGGATATCATCACGACACATCTTTTTACTTGCTCATAAATATCCACTTTCATGCTTCTTTAGGCATTTATCTTTTAGATCACTAACAAAATCATCGCTTAGAAAACTCAAGTTACAAATTTTGAAGCTTTTTCCGAAAACATCGATTGACTTAGTTGCATTAAATTGATTAACATAGTGATTAGGTGATTAAGAAATTCACGTGAGAGAAAACTACAAGTTACTTGTATAAGTTTTTAGAACGAAACTTGCTTGTGCAACATAAACTGTATATTTAACACTATCATTTCTCGTTCTTCAACATTTTTTTAAAATTCAAAGCTATAGAATTCCGTTGAAAGCTTGGCTAAAGGAACTAGCTAGGGCTCAACACCCCGATCAAGTCAAAATTAGCTCTTATTCCTACCCAAAAGAAAAGCAAAACAGTGTCAAAACACACTTATATATTTTTGAAAATTTTCAATTTTTTTCATTTTTTTTTTGGTATTTTGGTGGTAAAAACGGGTTCACGTGGTAACAATGCTGCAGGAAACAATCAAATCGAAGATACCCCCCCAAACTAGAACTAAACATCGTCCTCGATGTTTTGAAGGGTATTACATTAAAATCCTAAGGCCCGTTTAAGAGGTAATGCACAAAGATAAAACGATAGTCCGATAAATTAGGATATCGGATTTTCCCAAATGAGCTGCGGATGTTAAACCTCTTGATGAAAGACAAATACTGAGAGTCTTCACAATCCGGGCAATCTGGACAATAACAACAACATGGAAACACGGTATTGGAACAGACCAATCTATCTAACCAACAACAAACATTTATTACAACTATAACGAAAAGCAATGGGTGCCTCCCACTAAGCCTTGTTTAGGAGGCGCGATGCTTGACCCCTCACAAGATTTATGGATCCTTGAGAAACAAGTGGAAATTAAAATCATCATCGGACTTTCATTCAAGTGACTACGATAAGTATTGAATTTCATGAAAGTTCCACTCCGATGAGATACATCCGGCCTAGAAGAATGATACTTTTGAAATGCCGGGATCAAATATGGTGTCTTCATCCCCACAGGAGAGAAGAGAAGGCGGAAATAACCGGAATTACAAGAAATGGGAGAAAGATCCATACAACATAAGCGAAAAATTCACTAGTGGGATATGAAAACTGCTCCAGGATGGGCTTGTTGGTAAAACCTTAGCACATTCTACTTGGATGTCTTCCACCACATCAATGGTTGAATTTCCCGAATTGGGATAATCAACATAAAACGATTCGAACTCGGGAAGGAAAATAGAAGTATCGTCATCTACGGAGTCGACATCATCACTCTCAATACCTGGTGGTATTAACCGTGCATCATCAAGAAACAGCAATCTCCTCCATAAGAGAATCATAACCGCAACGGGGATATGAGAATTGAGTGAGAGATTCGATAGCATTAGAATTGGCTTGAAAGAGCGTCCGGGAGGTCGGAGGAAATAGTTATCGTAGAGCAAAACTTTCCAATATAGAATAACACCCTTCCGTGTCCAATTCAACTTCCTCAATTTTCGTGGTGGAATTGATTTAGTAAGGATAATTCAACTGAATATATTGGAAAGAGAATCGACATAGAGAAGAATGCAATCGAAATGTTCCTCGATTTAGCACATTCTACAAGTTCAGATTCCACACAAAAGAATCGATTCCCGTGGAATTGAATGGATGCATTCCAGCACCTCATCATTAATTCGATCTACCTTAGTCGAAGCAATTTCTTCATCAAGATCAAAAAAAGGATTAGAGAAAATGATAAAATTCTCTTTTGGAATGTCCTCCTCGGAAAATGACACTCACTTAAGGTAAAATCTTCATCGATATCGAAGTAGAGGGTTGGAGAAAGTAAAATCCATGGATACTTGAGAATCATCCATATGGAGGCAAATCACACTCATCGTTCGGAAAAATCCTCGAACTCAATTGGGGTTGGGCACAAAGGTTCAGACACTAGACTTTAAATTCGTTGAATTCCGTTGCCGGAATAGTTCAAGATGCTCGTCCCCCAAACTTAGAGAGAGTTAACGGCTCTTTGGTTGGTGATTCCGGGTGTGAATGCAATGGATAGTCCTCGTCACATCATCATCACAAGTAGAACGAGAGGGCGAATCCAAGCCGGAGTAATGGAATACTCAGATAGCTCGTCACTTAGAGTTTCACATCTTGAACAAGTTTGCTAAGCAATTCTTGCACTTTCCTCGATTGAGCGTGCTTTACTCAAAAAAGTTTGTCCCCCAACGTGCAATAGAACCCTTAGGCGTTTTCCCAAAAGAGATACATTAAACTTTTTGAGAAAGCTTTCTATCTATTTACCTTAGGTTCCTCTTGGGCTTGCAAAAGCTTCCATGCTCAATGGTTGAGGAGGTTGAAGATTACGGAAAATTGCGTGGTTTGAAGTTGGTCAAAAACCGAAAGAATGAGAGTTTTGACTCATCGGTTACATTCATAGACGCATGAGGACCCCACTCACAATTTTCACAAGCAAAGATTATTGCCTGTTGAAGATTATGCAAAAACTTGCTGGAATTGAAATCAAAGGCGTAATTTAGGCTCGGATAGAAAAACTGGCTTTGAGGTGACAGCAGTGACAATTACTGAGAACGTCCCGCAAATTCACACAAAGATTTGCTCAGAGTGTGTGGGTTGGGAGAGAAACTTGGAGATTATCAAAAGAGTCCGGAGTTATGAAAAATCGATTTGATTTCCATTATCCAAAGTACAACTGAGATAAGACTCCAACAAAATTAACAAATAAGATGACAGAGGAAAAGAATTAAATGATTAAGAGGAAAAAGAAGATTATTTTTTTGGTTTTTCGGATTCATTAAACAACATAATTCACAATTGGACAAAATCAGATAGACAACTTAAACCTGATAATCAATCTTACTTCACGGTAGCTCTCACCAATGAAAAACGCACAGGTGAGGCAATGGGAGATAGGAAATGCGCGAAGCTTATTTCTCTTTTGGGTTTAGTTCCTTAAGGAACAACCCTCCTTAAACCCACTTATAGTATGTAATCCAGAAAGAGGTGAGCCCGTATATCGTAAGTGACACAGAAGTGCAATTTATAAAAATCATTAGTTTCGAATGGAACTCATGTAATTTCACAACGGAAACTTTTTATATGATAATTACCTCAGTGGAGAATATTATATTTTGGTATTTTTACCAATTAGTGAATTTTAATTTTTTATGGACAATTTTTTTTTTTTTTTTTTTTTTTTTTTTTTTTTTTTTTTTTTTTTTTTTTTTTTTTTTTTTTTATATGATATAATTAAAGAAAAAGAAAAGAAAAATATTTTTGTGTATTTTAATATGATAATATTAATTAAGATAATTCAGATCAACAAAAAAAAGGGTCGGATAAAAATCTACAAATGCCTCCCCGGCAGCGGCCCAAAAATTGATTCGGGGGATAGTATACAAGAGAATCTAATGATAAAAAGATTCCGGAAGAGATATTCCCGGGTCGTATGTCCCAACGAGGCTGCAATTGAAATTTATCCTGGTTTGATGAGAAATTGACTGATGGAGAATATATGATATGAACACTGATATAATTACAACTAAAATTAATTAAATAAAATCTAATTTATTCTACGGGAAACAAATTTAGTTATAAGGAAAACCTAAAAATTAAATCTAAAATTAAATACTAGACAGACTAAGGATAATCGGGAAACCTAAAAATTAAAAATTAAGAAAAATAAATTGCCAAAAATTGTAAATAAAAATCAAAATAATTCTAATAAGTTAACTGTTAAAAATAAAGAAAACTAAACTAAACGGAAGGTTCCGTTTGAATGCAAACGAAAAAGAAACGGTAAAACGCACCCGGTAAAAACGGGTCTAAAACTGAAATTTAAGAAAAATTAAGCTTATACTAAATTTTATATTTTTCCTAGACACTAAATGACAAAAGAAAATTTTATAAAAAAGAAAAATATTTTTTTATTAATTTTTGGATTTTTTTATGAAGTTTTCTAAGAATAAACAACCTAATTAAACAATTAAATATCAAAAGTCAAAAATATCACTAATAAAAAATCGAAAAAATCAAATTAATAAAGAAAAAGTTAACAAATCTAAAATATAAAATGCCCAAATTTCCAGTTTTAAAATTAAAGTAATTAAACTAATTAAATTTAAACCTAATTTAATTAATTAATTAACTAAAAGAGTAACAGCTGTTAAACTAGAGGACTAACAGATGAAAAGGAAATGGTGACTAACATAGAAACAGGAATTAACAAAGGGGATTAACAAAGTAACTGTAAAAGAGAAAGTAACACAATTGGACCCCTAAATAGGACCCCGTTAAGCAAAGTGGGTCAAAGTGGCTTATTGCCAAAACTTGATACTTATAACAGCAAGTTAAAGAGGTGGCTAATATGGGAACGAATTTTCATAATAAGCCTCTTTAAGCTGAATCTCAAAGAATAAGCCAAGAAATTTAAGCTCTTAAGGCTGCAAAAGCTAAATAAGCTTTTCCAGCTTATTTTCTTTCTTATTGGTGTTTAATCAACAAATACAAGCTAGACACATTATGGGGGACAGTCTAAATAAGGATAGGGGAGATCCTAAATAAGCTAAAGTATTTCTAGAATAAACGCCCTAAAATAAGCGGAAGTGATTTGATCTTATGAAGACAGATATAGAATGAAAAACAGAAAAAAGTGGACTTTAAGCCCTAAATAAGCTAACCTAAAGGGAAGGTAAGCTTACAGATGTGGGGATTAAAGAACTACCTATAAGCTACAAAGAAAAGCAAAAAGATCCTAAGGCTTATAATCAAATGAGCTATAAAAAGGGTGCTGAAAATTGGTTTCAGCACCAGGGGAGGGCAAACAGGCCCTTAGGGGGCTTTTTAGCTTATGAAAATAAGCTCACAAGGGCTTATTTCCCAAAACCAAGGCTAAACAGATTAAGTAGGGCCATAGTAGAGTTTAATTCCAAAATATCTTTTATAATGGTGAACTTAAACAAGCTGGTTTTTTGGGCTTGAAATTAAGAGTTTTCAAAGAAATGGCAACTATGCATACTTAACAGATTTGATAACAAAAATGAATGGGACAAAGGCTGGTAAGAGCACAAGTTTGTCTATCAAAAAGGGACTTTTAAAACATGTAAAAAGGATACACACAGCTTAATTAATTAAGCTGTGTGTATGTGGCTTTAAGCTTAACACAGATTTGGCAGTTTAACAAAGGGACTTTAAAAATTTCTTTTTAACTAAAAGCTTGTGATTAAATTGGACTAATAAGTCTCACACACTCAGCCAAAAGTGGCTGAGTGTCTTTGACTCAAGGCAATCCCTAAATTGACCCATTTTACAACAGAACCAAACACCCCCTTAAATATATAAAATCGGTTTTTTTACTGATTTTTATGAAATAAAGGCTTAGAAAATTGATTAAAAGTAGAGTTTAACAATGCTAAAACATTCTTACACAATTTAAACAGAATCAAAGAACTTAAATGAGACTTTAAATTCCAACAGTGGTGGTATCAAGAGAACTCTTAACTTTTTATTAGAAAATAAGAAATTACAACATAAAACCTTGAAAGTTGAACTGAATTACACTAATGCTTAAAAAAAAACTTTAAAATTAAAATTAAACTAAAACATGGTAATATGGTGTGTCGACTTCGGCTTGTTCTCTTTTCCTTTTATAGAGGCTCCAAGCTTTGTCTTTGGACTTGGGTTGTGCTAGCTGTGTGAGTAGGAAGCAATCCCAGCAATCCTAGCCATTGGATTGGCTATTGTTCATCTCACCATTGATGGGTTTGCTCGGGTTGTGTGATTGCCAGCGTGGAGGGGTTATAAGGGACAGGGTAAGTGGGGAGTGGTAGGGGTGAGCTGTAGAGGTGTACTAGAGGGATGGGGTGAGCTGTAAACCGTGGGTGAGGGCGGTTTTAGTTTGGCGGGAAAGGGGGTTGAGGTACCCTGTTGCAGGTTTGTTTTAAAAGAAAAGAATGAAAAAGATGCAACTTTGGTCCCCCATGTTTCTCTCTCTTTTCATTTCGTTTTGGCCCATTTTTAGTTATAAAAAGGAGTTTGGAGAATAACACAAATGGCCCTTGTGGTTTATAACTAAAAGGAAACAAGAGGGTTTTAGGACAGTACAAACTTGGCCCCCTCTAGTTTATAACTAAAAAGGGAAATGCCATTTGGCAGTTTTAGTCCTTCCCTTTATTTTACCCTTTTTTTTTCTTTTATAAAAAAAACTTTTAAAAATGACACTTTAGTCCCTAAAGTTTTGTAAAAAAGGATTTTGGGCTTTTGTTGGGCTTGGGTTTGTATAGGCCCACTGGATGTGGGTTTGGGCGGGCCAATAATACAGTTTGGCTTATTGGGCCTTTTTCAAGCCCAATAGGGTTATGAATGGGTTTTGTGTTTTGTTACAATGGCTGAGAGAGGCAGTAACTGGGCTAGGATTGGGCCTTCAAAAGTCTTCACGTCTTTTGACAATTTGCACACAAATGGTCTTTGAATTGATTGAGGGCCCATTTGGACTTCACCAGTCATTGTAAATATACTATTGGGGCATTCCCGGCCCATCAGATGGGTAAAAGAATAGCATTCAATAGTATTCTTCAGTTCCGGCTCCGATTCCGGTGTTGACTGCTGATTCTTCTGTATTTACTCCTGACTTTGGCATTTTTTGTACTTTGGCCTTGATTGTGCACGTCATTATTCCATTCCATGCTCATTTTTGTCATTTTTGGCTTGGTTTTCTGTCTTTTTGGTTTGATATCCCTCCTGCACAATACAAAGGCAAAACAAAACATATATTTGGCAGTTTTTGTCTGTTTTTGGTCATTTAAGCTCGTTTTTAGAGGTAAAAGATATGTGTAATTAAGCACTTATCACTTGCTTTTATGCAGCTTTAAGCACCTTGTTTATTGTTGGCTTATGGTTGTTTGTTTTCTAGCCATTTTTAACCACGCCCCTTGTCTGATCTTTTAACCTCACCAAGTGAAAGTCAAAGTACCCACATGTCATTTCTTTGTAAACCCCCACTTTCAAGCCCCAATCTCAGCATGTTTGAATGTACTTTAATAGCCCTTATTTTGAAAATAAGCTCATGTCCCACCATTGTCAAATCGTATGGATTGGTTTGGATAAACACTTTCAAATCGTATTTTCATAACCCAACAGTCTATGCCCTTGGCCACTGCCTTGCTCCCCTGGTGGCTAGAACTCCACCATTCAGCCTCCCTATTTAGCTTATTTTGTATTAAAGCTCCTCGATAATTTTAGCTTTTTTTTCTAGCTTATTAGTTGCTCTTTAAATCCCCAAGTTTTCTTAGACTTAATCACTCCTTTAGCTATTTTAAAATCAGGCTTAAAAAGCCCTAAATTTCTCTTTTTCCTTTATATAACTGTTTACTTATTTTTAATATAGACCACTTATTTTTAGGGACTTATAAAGTGTTACCTTTAGCTTATTTAAGAATCCCCTAGCCTATTTATCTGTTCCCCATAAGTTTTAGCTTATTTTGTTAGCTTAAATCCCCAAAAGAAAGAAAAATAAGCTTATAAGCTTATTAAGCTTCTGTCAGTCAAAAAAGCTTAATTTTTTCCAGCTTATTTAGTGGATTTCAGACATAGTACGTTTTAGGAAAAATGTTTTGCCTCCTTGAGCCCCCTAACAACTTTAGCTTTTATAGCTTTTTATAATAATCTTATTGGACCCTTTTGTAAATCGGGTAGGAGTGCAGGACCAATTGTTGTAATTTTCTATTATATAGTTAGTAATGTTAGTTCCCTGTGGTTAACCAACCCAATTGCCTCGTATAGTCCTATGCAGTCCTTTCAAACTGTTTAGTCCCCTATATTTAACTTTTGTTAGTTATTTTAATTTAATTAATATAAATTTAGGTGAATTTTAATTAGTTTAATTACTTTTAATTTATTCAGTAAAATTTTGGGCATTTTTATAATTTTAGAATTGTTAGCATTTTCGTTTTATGTGAGTTTTTATTTTTCAGAATTTTTATAACTGTTATTTTTTGTCTTTTTCTATTTTCTAGTTTTTAATTAGTAAATAATCTTTAAAAATTCAATAAAAAACAGAAAAATAATAAAAAAATATTTTCTTTTATATAAAATTTTCTTTTAGTATTTAGTTGTCTGGAAAAATAATAAAATTTTTTAGTGTAGAAGCTTTATTTTTCAAAAAATTCAGTCTTAGACCCTTTATTACCCGTTCGTTTTTAACCGTTTCTTCTCTTTTTCGTTTACATTCAAACGACCTCCGATTTTTAATCTAGTTTTTTTTATTTTTCAAATTAACTTAATTAAAAATTTCAATTTTTTGATTTATTAATTTAATTTAGCATTTTCTTTTCTTAATTTTATAGTATATAGGTTTCCCCGATACCTGATCTGTTCCCCTTATTTTAGTATAAATTTAATTTTATAGGATTTCCCTATAACTAATTCTTTGTTTCCCTAGTTTTAAGATCCCCATCTCTCTCCTATATCAGTTTCCGTAGATTAAATTTTAGTTTTATTTAATTAATTTTAGTTGTAATTATATCAGTGTTTCCATCATATCTAAATATTCTCCATCATTCAATTTCTCATCAAACCATTGATTACCTTCAATTGCAGCCCTCGTTGGGACATACGACCCCGGAATATCTCCTTCCCGAAAAAATCTTTTTATCATAGATTCTATCTTGTGTATTTTATCCTTTTGTGGAATTTGACCTTTTTGCCTTGTCCAGGGCATTCGGTTTAGGATCTGTATTAGGGTTGCTATATAAGATTATACTAAACCCCGCGAACAATGGGTTTTAATTTTCTTCAATCCTATAATTTACAAATCTGAGTACTTATAAAGGTTAATGTTTGTTTTATTTTTGTTGCTATGATACTCTTGGATTGTGTTATGATGCGGGTATTTGATGTTTTAATTTATGTGTTTTTGTGTATAAATAGGTATGGTGAAGATAGGCCGAATGGTTGATCTTCTCGAACTGAATACCACTTGTACAGGATACCGTCAATTACCGTGTGACAGCCAGGTGTTTAATGCTCTAACGAAACTTTTTGGTAAGTAATAAGCAATTCAGTTGTTAATTATTTTTTGATAGTATTTTTTGTTTTGTGTATTAGATTTGTTACTTCGACTAAAATTACTGTGGTTTGTAGATTTTCACAAGGCGAAAGGGGTTTTGCACCAGTTAGAGAATAAAGTGGTTGTGGTTCTTTTGAAGGATGGCAATGATGATGAAGGTAAAAAAGAGGATTACAAATAGGTAACTTATATGTCCTTTGAATACCTATATCCGCATTTGGATGAACTTTATTGGAATTAGTATAATGCACAATGATGTATGCATATTCGTTCAGTGGCGTACTACTTTAGGGAATCTTTGGTTTAGCAAATTTATGGGTTTATCGGCTTATAGAGACATGGGAAATCAATAAGCTTACTTTTCCAACTTATCAGAAAAGTGCTTATTTGCTTAAAAAGCACAAGCTTTAGCAAAACTTCTTACTTGCTTAGGGGCGAGCGGATAACTAATTCAATAAGCAGTTCCAAACACCCTCTTAAACGATTGTATTACTTCTCTTTATTTAAAGCACCTTGATACTTCAGTTCTGATCTTTATAGCTTATGTGGATTTTTTTTATTAAGATGCATGATTAGAACTTATATGGGTGCGTTATGGTTTAGCGCATTAGTTGGATAGTTTATGAATCCTGGGTACTTTTTTTTTGTTTTCACGGTGTTATCTAGGCTACAATTTCATAGTTGTTTAGGAAACGTAACGAGTACATGATATCCAAGGTATGTTTTACTCTATGTCGAGTACATGATATCTAGGCTACAATATACACGTGGTTTGCGGTTGATTAGTTTTGCTCTGTGTCGTTTAGCATTTATGCCTGATCGAATCACATTTTGGAGTTGTCTACCCAATTTTAGCATGCATACATGTTATCGATATGTTCTGCATTAATTTTAGGGGATGTGTGGGACAGTGGGCTGTTCGTGTCTTAATTTACAAACACCTTCTTTATATGACAGTTAAAGAAGCTTCAATAGCAATAAGCTGAAAAGCAGTTTTATTAAGCGTTCCCAAACACCCCGTAAGTCGGCGTCATAGTCACCCAAGCTTTGATCTTGATAGACATCTGGTCTATTTGTTACTGAACAGGTAGGACATCTGGTCATCTAAGCAAAACACATGTGGGTTAGAGTCTTACAAGTACTATCTGGATCTTCAAAAAGGATTTACTCGGGAAAGTTTTGCTAGCTCACTTTTTTTAGTATATTTATATATTTATCTCACGTAGGTCTTCCAGATTTAAATTTTGATTAGATTAAGAACTGAATCTTTAAATATAATTTGTGTTCAAATTCAGCGAGTAAACTAAGATTCGCACTTTAAATCTACAATCTTTCAAGAAACAAACATGGAGACATATGATTCTTAGGCTGCATTTGGGTGAGTCGATGCATCAACATGTATTGATAGATTAGAATAATATAGGGACAATATAGATAGTCCAGAAAGCGTACATATCTTTTTTGAACAATATTGATGTTAAAAGATAGAGCATAAATGTTGGTTAGGGAAGTCAAGTTGCTAGGGAATTTCCATACACTTTATAACTTGACTTATAAGCTTGATCCTTTGACTACTTATTAAGGAATTATTACTTAGCAAACAGAAATTTCACTGTAGATAAACTTGAACACTGAATTTGCTTTCTAAAAAGGGATAATATTTCCTTATGCTTTAATTCATTATTGTTTAGAAGTTTTTGAATTACTTAAACCTGTAATAGATAGTTAGATTGACAAAAAAACAAATAGTAAGTATGTACACTTTTGAAACCTGTCATTAGTATTGAAATCGCAACATCACAGTAAGACTACGAAAGAACTATTGTTATTTCGCGACATATTGTCTTTAACTGAGGCAATTGCTGACAAACCAAAAACTAAACATAACAAATTCTTAAGGTTAGCTATTTCGACCCATATACTAAATAGGAGATGCAGTTAGATACTTTGTTCAGTCTAACGTAACGTAAAATAAAGGAGAAAATGCTTTTTTTATTGTTGGTATAATTGCTTATATGGGTCTATGTTGCAGCATGGCCCTTTGTCCCTATCCGAGTCAAACAGTTTTTCCTACACTCCAACACGGGAAAAGGTCATCATAAAACTTACTTAAAAACTTTATCTTTGGGTAAGTGACACACTCTTTTTTCTTTCCACCTATTCTAAAGTAATACTCATATGTGCACACTTTCTGCAAGAGTGCTAATCGCACCAGATGGCTTCTTTTACAGTTGAATGTGATTCACTTGCTAGATGTCCACATTTGCAGTGATCCCAAGAAATATGCAAGTGCGCTGCTCCTCTCGCTATCAACAACGCTACACATGGAATGTTTCATATACCAAAATAGCTTTGTGATCATATGGTGAAATCTCATGATGAACATAGTCAAGGACAGTTATAGAAAGGATTGTCATACAACGTAGTTTAATAGAGATGGTGAAGGAGTTTTGGTCAGGTAATTGTTGTGGCCTAACAAGCGTTTTGCTAGAAGGATTCCAATGGTTGTGTGCAATCATGAAAAATCCATGATTACACATAACTTTTTCTTATATAAATGTGCTCGAGACTGTAATAAGTATGGATTTGTTCATGATTATGAATGTATAAACTTTGAGGAATGCTCATATGTGCTACATATATGCGCGAAATGATAATCATTAAAATGTGTAGTATCAAGCTACTTTTTAAACAAGATTAGCTAATTTCTGATTTGTAGCCTTAGTAATGTCTTAGATGATTTTACATTTGGGAATTCCATGTGGAGACACTAGAGGAGGAACAAAGTTAAAGGATATGATACAGATGAAGTTGAAGTAACTGTTACAAAAGAGGTAAAGTTCAAGATTATTTCAATTATTTTTGTTTTGTATATGAGCGATTCCTCAATGTCCATATCGGTTTGTTATTTGTTTCTTTCGTTCTTTAGAATTTGTTTGCGAAATTCACATGTGTTGGACAGAAAATACGAGTTACGTATAGCAAGTTCATATCATGATGGACTGATGTTTAATATTATACAATTTGATGATCCTTTCCTTACAAGTAATAGATTCCCTTTAAGAGTTTTGTTTGTTAAGTTTGTGAACAACGGCAACTACAAAATATGTTCTACTGTCTTTGACAAGTATACAAAAATGATAATTTGAAAGCCCGCGCTAACAACTATGGCCTAGCATACTACCACAACGTCCCTACTGGACCAATTTTGAGAGGGAATGGGTTATGTTTTACTCTACCCATTTTCTGAACAAGAATACTGTACCTTCTTCACACATTGCCTTTTTAGGATACACTCTCCTTATCATAGACATTTTTGTACACTTGCAACAGAAGCACTGTCACGCTATCATTTTTCGGTTGTTAAGAAATCAAGCCTATGTTACTGTCAACATGTTTGTTTTATCATTGTGAGATTTGAAGTTTATTTTATGTTAAAGCTTAGAGTTTAGCGGTCAAGACGTCTATGAGACATAACAACAAAGAAACTTTTGTAACAAAAAATGCTCTATACAAAAGGTGCCGCAGCGAAGCGCTGGTATCAAAATCTTTTTATTTAACCAAAAGCCTAATAGTACGACCTTTTAACTATTTTATTTTAGAGTAAAGTGCAAAATACATCATTGTGGTTTACGAAATAACCGTCTCACATCCCTCGTTAATACTTCGCGCAGATTTCATTCTTCCGTTAGTAAAAAGAGGCACCATACATCCCTGAGGACGAACGATGCAAATATTTTGTCAGTTAAAGAGGGGAAAGTGAGGCAAAAACACATCCCTGTGGTTTGCAAAAAGTCCGTCTCACATTCTCACGTGACCAACATTTTCCCCCTTAACTGACAAACTATTTGCACCGTTCATCCTCAGGGATGTATGGTGCCTCATTTTACTAACGGAGGAATGAAATCTGCTCGAAGTATTGACGAGGGACGTAAGACGGTTTTTTGATAAACCACGGGGATGTATTTTGCACTTCCCTCTTTCTTTTATAAAAGTAGTACACATTACTACATTAGTTTTTTTTAAAGGTTGGGCCTAGCTTTGTGAGCCGAAATAAGTCGGATAAGAATGGAGTAGCACACATTAGTACAACAAAAACAATACTGAATCTCGTCGGAACGAGATATGGAGGAGGTGAAATACAAAACAGATCATATCTTTGCCTTTAGGTAAACCCGAAAGTAGGGAGACTGCTTCAATAAAAACTCCCGACAAGTGTATGTGTGTTGGTAAATGTGCTCAGATACGTGTAAATGTGTGATTGTGTAGAATTGAATGAATAGATGTACTATGAAAGCATATAACGCATAGCAGGCAAACAAGGCACACACGTCATATTGCAAAAAAAGACAAAAAAGAAATAAAAAACGCATGAAAGCATAGCATATAATATATTATAGCGAACACAGATAGGAAAACGCGTACGAGAACGGGGAACATAAAAGTATAACACATACAAACATGGGGTATATCATATATCAAAGCATATGCGCATATGAGCATAGAGGGACAAAAATCATAAACACACACAAGCCTTAGGGATATAAAAGCATAAATGCATACAAGTATGAGGTCTATAAAAGCATATACTGTTGGATTTTTATAATATAAAACATATATCTATATATAATATAATATAATATGATATATCTATAACATATATATGGGGCTAACTATGACTGGATTAATATGAATTAGTGACATGGCGCCACCTCAAAGATGACATGGCTTATGAAAATATGTCCATATTTTATAATTTTCCGGATTTGTAAATATTTTCTGAATTCATGTCAATATTGGCATTAATTTTCGGATATTTTAAAAAAATATTGGCCATCTCTAGGTTTGAACTCATGACCTATTGTTAATATGCAATGAGCTTAACCAACTGAGCCAAGCTTCCATTTGTGTTTTACTATCCAAAACAATAATGATATTCTCTAAATATTTTTAATCAAGAAAACCCTAATACATACACAATCTATAATATACACATTCGTACACACACAAAATCAGAAAAACAAACGAGACAAAAAAAATCCTAATTCAACATCACATGATTTGATCAATCAAAGGTATGTTTTATTCACTTATTAGTTTAATTCATATGTATGTAACAGGTTAATTGCATATTCTTATCTATTCTTTATTAGATTGATTAGTTCATTCTATAAAGACCTAAACATTATATATATACGTCTGTGCAGGTGGCAAAAAAATAAGCTATATGGTGCAAGAATCACCCCGTTGGGCATTAAAATAAGAACATGCAAATCATGCAGTACGTTGAAGGAATAAGATGTGCTTTTTAAAAACTTTTGGCAGTATGACCATACTCTACGGATGACTGGTATGTAAAAGAGATTCATTAGTTTGACATCCCTGATTAGTTCTTTTAATTTGAGTCGCTACATAGAGTCTTTCACGAAGACATTTTATAATAGTATCCAAAGTACCATGATTGTATAGAATGCTTTGTGGTAGATAGAGCACATCTGCACTCTTGCATGCTAAATAGGTTTTAATATCATGTTCACCCCTCAAATATACAAAATGTATATAGTGATCTGCATTTAGCCAGTCAACTATACCATCTATTTTTTATTCATGCAGATGTGCTTTCCACTATCTATAGTTATAGCTCCTAATTTCTTATATGGTGGTTGTTTTTCTTGCAGATCAACGACAAGTGGGATAGACAACCCTCAGTGAAACAAGTTCAAGATCTCATCAGATTTTCGGCTGGTATGTCAATGATACCATTTTCATATCTATGATCTATCATAGTTATACGCACATACACCAAACATGTTTATGCGACTGTATTTTGAGTATATTTGCATTTTGAAGTTTTGGTTGACACATATAAAGGTAATCGGCTACCTTTTCATCCCTTTAATTCTCAAAGGTACGTGTCTCTGATCTCTTTTATTTATTTTCTGGTTGATTATAACGTTTTCTTTATTTATTGTACAAATTAGTTTATGCCAAACCCTTATCTTTGCAACTTTTCTTGGTTTTGTATTCCCTAGAATGTTGTTCGTCAACAAAGATTTATGCGTGAAGTTACATTACAGTACAACCTTTGCAATGAACACTGGTATGTCTATCAAATTTACAAAGGCTGGTTCACTTTTTCCTAGAATGTTTTCCATCAACTACTGACTCCTGAAGTATCCTAGAATTTAAACTTTTTATATATATCAGGTGGTAGAACAACTAGGAGAACAGTTAAGTTTGGTAGGACGTATGTGGTGAGGCCAAAAGGGAAGCATCAATCAACAGTAGTTTGGTTGCATGGACTTGGTGATAATGGCTCGAGGTATATTTTGTTTACTTTTTGTTTATTTTGTTTTCCACACAACACACATGGATTTCGGTTTTGGTTGACACATATAAAGGTAATCGGCTACCTTTTCATCCCTTTAATTCTCAAAGGTACGTGTTTCTCATCTCCTTTATTTATTTTTTGGTTGATTATAACGTTTTCTTTATTTATTATACAAATTAGCTTATGCCTTAACTCACTTTTTATGTTGCAACTTATCTTGGTTTTTGTCTTCATTGAATGTTGTTTGTCAACAAATGATTATTGTAGCGTGAAGTAACGTTTTAGTACTCCATGAAAAATGAGTAGGGTTATCAAGTACTTTTATAATATAATATAAGCAACGCGTCTCTTGCTCTGTTGATTGTTTTCTTTTTTGGATAAAACCTAGTAATGAACCTCTTCTTGCGTGCCTGCATTGTGGTTTGCACAGAATTAAAATAACACGATCCCCATTCTTTGGAACTTTTTACTTCGTTTTTTAGTTTGGTGTGCGGTCGAGTTGGTTTTATATTGATTTACACATGTTTTTTTAATAATACACCAAAATTGTTCTCATGGGCTAATATCCAACTAATAGTATTACAGTGGACAGAAATGTATTCAGATGGTCCCAGTGTTAGAAGCCTCCGCCTTAGTCACTTATGCTCTCCATTGGCATCCTATTGCCACCTGAGCATCTCGAGGTACTAATTTTCTACATCGACATGGTAATATTTCATCAACTCTGTAATTATGGATGAATGCATTCTATTTGGAATGTCATGGTTTTGTATAGGTGTTGGAAGAGAACCTTGATTGGGAGGACATCCAGTGGTCAGAAACAGGTGTATGGATTTCCATATATGTCTTGAACTATGAGCCCTTTGATGCATTTAAGGTCTACAATCTTTATTATTAGTCTGTATATAAAAAATCATTTCAAAATTATCTGGTTTGGCTTGCTAGGCATAGTCAGTGTCTTAATAGTGATATTGTTGCATGTAGATTGGTGATCCTCTTGAGAAGGCTGCCATCAAGGGGATAGATTAGAATTATAAATCCAAAGAGAAGGCCAGTCCTAATACGTAAGCCATCTATCATTTTTTATATTTATAAATTCTGGTTCGAGTATATTGATGTGTTTCTGAATACTACATGCTATCCGTCGTAGAAAATGTTTTGGTATTCGTACTTCTTACACATTGTTTGCAGCGGAGTAGGCAGCAGCGTCGAGTTGAAGTGGTAAATCAACCGTAATTACTCTCATCGAAAGATTCTATGATCCCAAAGGAGGTGAAGTTATTATGGCATCAATATCAAAGAGTATCAACTAAGGTGGCATAGAGGAAAAATCAGTCTTGTCAGCCAGGAACCTGTTTTGTTCAGTTCCACTATTAAAGATAATATTTCGTACAGGAAGGATGGTGCAACACTTGATGAATTCAAAGCGGCTCATTTGAACATAGCTGCTGCATCTAATGCTATTCTCACACTTTCACTGAAAACAAACAGACGTGTCCAGGTTTAATACCCGTTATGTTGCTAATTAAACTTTATTAGCTGAAACCAAAGTCTATATCCAGCTTATTTACGTTCCAACTTGCTGCAGGAGAATGTTACCTTTCTTAGAAATATAATTTTAGACGACCGAGTCCCCGCCAATGAGCTGAAATTTCTTCTCCGTTCTCTAAATAATCTTGGGAGTCTTCTAGAGAAGAGTGATAGATTGAAAGAGGTATAGTTTTCTGGTCTTTTTCATTTGTTTATCGTTACTAAAAAGTGCTTATAAATAAGCAAATAATATGCAAAAATAAACAATCTCATTGATGCAATATATTGAATTCTCTATTTGAGTGGTCAACTGACTTGAAGGTTTACGCGCTGTTTTGAGCGGAATAGTATAGGCGGGTCACAACATATTGAATTTAGCCTCAAGATGCTATATTGAATTCTCTTTTTAAGTGTCGACTGACATGAGGGTTTACGGGCTGTTTTGACAGGAAGAGTATAGGCGGGTCACAACATATTGAATTTACTGAGAAGTTGTGCCCTTACAACCACTGATAAATTTGAAATGCAGAGACGTACTTCAAACTCAATATGCTACCTTCATTTATGAATGTGTTATGCGTTAGGCACTTTAACGCCATCCTCCAGAAGTTATCTATAATGAATGCTTGAGGTGTATTCTACAATAATATAATCTGTATAGTGTTAAATCGCTTTTTTTTGTTTTGTATATGAGCGATTCCTCAATGTCCATATCGGTTTGTTATTTGTTTCTTTCGTTCTTTAGAATTTGTTTGCGAAATTCACATGTGTTGGACAGAAAATACGAGTTACATATAGCAAGTTCATATTATGATGGACTGATGTTTAATATTATACAATTTGATGATCCTTTTCTTACAAGTAATAGATTCCCTTTAAGAGTTTTGTTTGTTAAGTTTGTGAACAACGGCAACTACAAAATATGTTCTACTGTCTTTGACAAGTACACACAAATGATAATTTGAAAGCCCGCGCTAACAACTATGGCCTAGCATACTACCACAACGTCCCTACTGGACCAATTTTGAGAGGGAATGGGTTATGTTTTACTCTACCCATTTTCCAAACAAGAATACTGTACCTTCTTCACACATTGCCTTTTTAGGATACACTCTCCTTATCATAGATATTTTTGTACACTTGCAACAGAAGCACTGTCAAGCTATCATTTTCCGGTTGTTAGAAATCAAGCCTATGTTACTGTCAACATGTTTTTAAACTTGATCAAACTTCCCTATCTATTTTTAGTAGTGGACAATTAAATTGGGACATCCTAAAAAAGAAACGTGAACAATAAAAATGGGACGGAGGGAGTAATATATTGTAGCGAACACATATAGGAAAACGCGTACGAGAACAGGGAACATAAAAGTATAACACATACAAACATGGGGTATATCATATGCGCATATGAGCATAGAGGGACAAAAATCATAAACACACACAAGCCTTAGGGATATAAAAGCATAAATGCATACAAGTATGAGGTCTATAAAAGCATATACTGTTGGATTTTTATAATATAAAACATATATCTATATATAATATAATATAATATATTATAATATATATACATATAGGGCTAATTATGAGTGTATAAATATGATTTAGTGACTGTACGCCACTTAAACGATGACATGGACAGTTTTTGGGCATTAATATTTGTATTTTTTGAAAAAATATTAGCCTTGTCAAGGTTTGAACTTATGACCTATGGTTAAGATCTAACAAAAATAACCAACTAAGCCAAGACACTATTTGTGTTTTATTATGGAAAACAATAACAATATACTATGTTGATATATTTTGATTTTCAAAAATATATCAAAATATACTCCTTAATTATATATGAAGATATACTCCCTAATTATATATGAAGATATACTCCCTAATTATATGCATATTAATCAAAATCCATAAAATATATCAATACTAGTACATATCGGTGGATGGCAATAAAAAAAGTCATATGGGCGTAAAGTTGATGTATATGGGTTTGGACTCATCTTGTGGGAGATGGTCGTTGCACTATACCATTTAAAGATATGACTCTAATTGGCTGCATTTGCTGTGGTTCATAAGGTATATATTAGGGGTGTGCACGGTTCGGTTTGGGTCGGTTTTTGGCTAAAACCGAAACCGAACCGAAATATTCGGTTTTTATAAAACCAAAAACCAAAACCGCTCGGTTTTTGGCGGTTCGGTTTTTTCGGTTTCTCGGTTTTTGTGGTTCGGTTTTTTCGGTTTCAAACCGTTTAAATTTGGTTGTTGCTAATTTATATTAATAAACTTGTTTTACGTAGAAAATTGATTGTTTTTTTTATTTTTATTTTGTCAATATGAGCCTAATAATGTTTACACAAATTTTTACAATTATACACATAAATGAGAGACACACACATGCATGTGAAAATACACATAGTATGATCATTGTCATTGTAACGATATATTGTCAAGTAAACACACGTACACGACAAACATATATATAAACATTAAGATAATATATATTATAATAATTTCATCATAAAATAAATATGAATTTAAAAATTTTAGTTATCATTTATTTATTTATATTATATTATTTATATATTATTATAAAACTGGTTTGGTTCGGTTCGGTTCGGTTTTTACGGTTCGGTTTTTGAACAAAAACCGAAATCAAACCGAAATTTTTCGGTTTTTGAAAAATTAAAAACCGAACCATCGGTTTCTAGATTCGGTCGGCTTTTTCGGTTTTCGGTTCGGTTTCAGTTTTTTCGATTTCTTCTGCTCACCCTTAGTATATATCTCCTTCATTCGTTCTTTTTTGGTTTTCTTGCTCGGTGATTAGATATGCATTATAATAGTGATCATGTCATATTGAGTAATCATAGTAAGAGGTCTGCTACGGCCTAAAAATCAATGTTTTAAAACTGTGTTAACTACAATACTATTCATAGCTAATTCATCAATAATGCTACTAAATTACATATATGTTATTCATCTTTACAGGAGCATTATGTTATTGGTATGTTTTGGAAGATCCTCGAGAACTTTTTCTTGGAAGATCGACACAAGTTTTTGAAGTAAGTTCGGCTTCTTTAACATGTGTATTTTGGTTTATTGATTCTTATTAAATTCGATGCATAGCTTAATTATTGCATTACATGGTAATTAATATGGGTTAATAACTTAGTATCATATTAAAAAAATATATGTATATTAGGGTATAATACATGAAGTTAAGATCCACATGACATTAACAAAAACCATGAATAAAACCACATATGCAGCAGTATGAATTCACCTGCGTAAAAATAAACATTGGACTTTTCGTACCGATTCGCATAATAATGAATCTACCTGTGTGAAAATTCTTTATGGTAAAAAGAATTTGGATATAATTCTTTTTATTGATTTTGGAGGTATGGTTATGTAGGGATTTAATATTGTAAGTTTTTGTTAGTATATAAAATATCTATAACATATATATGGGGTTAATTATGAGTGGATAAATATGTGGCAAATACATGTTTTGCCACCTCAACGATGACATGACGCACACAAGACATTAATTAAATTTATATATGGGGCTAATTATGAGTATATGTTGACATGACACATTTAATTAGGTGACAACGCCACATCATTGATTAGGTGGACAGATTTTTAGCATTTTTTTCGAAATTGTTTAAAAAATATTTCCCTTGCTAGATTCGAACCTCCCATTTATGATGTAGATGCATATAGTCAAACCAACTAAGCTAAGTGTTGATTTGTGTTTTGATATCAAAAACACAATTAATATGTTGTATAATAATGCAATGTTTAAACATACCAAATTTGATACGTTTTGTTTTTAAAGATTTATAAAGATATACTTTAAAATATATACAGATATACTTCAAATTTACATACCTTATTAATGTTAATCCATAATTTATCATAACTTTTGAGAAAATCTTAATATCATTCATTCGGTTCTCAAAGATACGACTGCTAATCATATTCGATCATTATTTTCTGAGTTTTGTGGAAGTCTTTTCATGATATGGACCTCTATAATCCTATATAGTCACAAGAAGGAAAACAAAAGATGATAGGATTTCAGCGTTTTAGTGTATATTTATCTTCCATACGAATACATTTATATCATTCATCAAGTTCTATATTTTTTTCATTCTTTTGGTTCTTCATTGGCCTATGCACACACATATACCATCATAGAGTTCTATGCTCACTGGTCATTTATAAACATCTTATTTTTTATTTGTAGATTTATAACTTTACGTCATATTTTGTATTATTTATGCTCATAACTGATAACCCATATCCATATTCATCTCTCTTTTGAGCAGGTTCATATATTATATTCTTTGATTGGATACAGATTCGTGTAGAGACATATTCGTACTTCTAATATACAATGATATCTAGAATTAAGTTGTACATGTTGTTTTATTAATTTCTTATTGTTTCAATTTTGTAGACTGAATTTGAAAAAGTCCCTAGACTTTTCAATGGAGCCGTTGCTACCTATCCCTATACAGTATTGGTGATACGAGTAGACTGCGCGATTAAGGTAAGGTTACTTTCATTGTATTATCTATTAGATGTTGCCAGCTAACAATTCTATGTCATCTGCAAATTTTGATTTTTATAAGCATTACATGATAATACATATCTGACTTAAGAAAGCAATCAATTGATGTTGAAGGCTCTTTTTATATTTTTCAATCTGCAAGTGGCTATTTATTTTAGTTATTTTTTGATTGCAATCACTTGCAGCTGCTAGGGCAGACAATTTCTACTACCCCCTAAATGGGAGCCAAAAAAGGTTTGTCATGTTTCCTTTTAATTACACTTGTGTTAATACCTGCAACCACGGTTTTGCTGTTATGGTATCATAAACATCTTTAATTGTTTACAGTGTGGCCTGAAGGTAAAATGGGCAACATGCGTTACGGGAGAGAGCAAAAAAAAAGATCAGGGTATCTTAGTTATAAGGTAATATTTGTTGATAGTCTTGCTAGATAGTAACTCTAAATTACGAAACTGAAATAGACAGTCAGGAATTAAAGGTTCTTAGTGTCTATTTATTTTGGATAATTTCCAGGTTTGAGATGCCGTACAATATCTGGTGTGGTGGTTGCAATTCTATGATTTCAAAGGGTGTCAGGTTTAACGCTGAGAAGAAGCAAGTGGGCAATTACTATTCTACAAAGGTAAGTTTTTTTTATAATGCTTACAGTTAATATGGCATTACGATCATTTCACCACTTCACGTTTAGATTGTCATTCAAACAGATCCAAAGAACTGCGAGTATCTGGTTATTAGTGGGCCCAAAAGAAGTATGAAGACTTCGATAACGAAGATACAAAGACTGCGAGTATCTGGTTATTACTGAAACGAACACGCCCGTCAGGCGGGTTACGTAACTAGTAAATATATATAAACGCATCGGAAAATGTCACCAACATGGATTCATATGTCTTATATAATTAATCAATAAATAACAATTATTATACCTCTTGTGGCGTGATCGATCGTTTATAAAGGAGCTTATCAACGAACATGGATTTTTCTTTGAATCCTTAGACACCCACGAAACTCCTAGAGCAATCAAAGTAGATTGCCTCTATGTGTATCCACACTACACATCACGGTGTATCACCCCGCCTGCTAGTTCTTAACCTTGCGATCTTGCAACGAACAACCGGTGTTTTGCATATAGAAAATCAAACCAAACCCTAGGTTACAAACCCTAGGTCACGGCTGAAAACAAGAGAGAATAAGGGGAAATATTTTTCCAAGTTATAAGATTATGATAAATCATAATCCCATAATAAGTCTTTGGTTTATTACACTTTTTTCTCCCTTGTTTTTACTCCCCATAAGCTGACCACCTTAAGACCAATATGAGCTTGCTATATTTTTTTAGTCTACTTCATTTATTTTAAATATATACAATCGGCAGGAACGTTTGACATATTTTAATATAAACCCGCTCCATTGTGAATTTTATAATAATAAACCCGCTCCATTGTGAATTTTATAATAATAAACCCGCTCCATTATGATTATATAATAATAAACCCGCTCCATGTCCGACCCGGGCCTGTGTGTATCCATTCGACCGTTTTCTTTTTTGGGATAATTGTTTCTAAATGTATCCAAGTTGTCTAATTTTACTATGTTACGTAAGCACCCTTTTTTTTTACTAAACAATACAAAGAATGTACTAATCCACACTATTGTATACACAATTAAGGATTTCTGTTTTTTTTTCTGACGTGGCATAGTTGACTGACCCGTTGTTTTTTTTAATAATCAAAATTGATTTTTTTCAACAAAGATATAATAACATTGATTTTTTTCCCAGAACAAACACCCATTTTCTCTTACTCTCATTTTCAACACCACTGAACAAACGCTCATTTTCTCCCCTCCTTCAGCCAACCACCAGTCCGACAATCACCAGCAGCTACTTCTTCCCCCACAACCTGGCCTACCCAAACCCATCACTTCATCGCTACCACTATCACTACTACTTACTATTATATTTCAAAATTCATTTATGAATCATGAAGCATGATTAAACAAAATACCAATCTAAAAATCCCAAGATCTGAGATTAATACATACAAAAAAGAACAGATCGTGATGGCGGTTGTGATGGGGGTTTTCGCTGATGGTTGATATGCTGGTTTCCGGTGATGGTGGTTCAAAAACAAGATGGCTCGGTGCATAAAAAACGTGCATATATAAGAGGTCTATGCATACAAAAACGTAATGGGCCTGATGGCTAATGGTGGTTCTTGATCTGAGATCTATGCATACAAGAGCATGATGATGCTGTGGTGGTTTCCGATGATGGTGGTTCATGGTTGACCCTGGTTATGTTGCGACAGTGGTTTGGGTTTTCGAAGGCGGTTGTTGTCGATGTGCTATGACTAACAGATGATTGATTTTGGCTTTTGGCTTTTAGTTTATCACTAAAATAAGATTTGTGTATTTGAATGTGTCTATGAAGATAAAGCATGGAGGAGCCAATGGATGTGGTTGTGTTTATGTATTGAGGTCTGCACAAGGTAATGGTTGATAAAGGATTTTGGGGAAAAAAATAACGGAGTCAACGAAATAAGAACGGGTTATGCAAATATGAACGGAGTCAAAGGTTGGGTCAATATGCCACGTCAGCGAAGAAAATGGGAATCCTTAATTGTGTATACAATAGTGTGGATTAGTACATTCTTTGTATTATTTAGTAAAAAAAAAAAGGTGCTTACGTAACATAGTAAAATTAGACAACTTGGATACATTTAGAAACAATTATCCCTTCTTTTTTCTGTGTCTTCTCCAGCGTCTTCTGGTGACCCGATGTAGCTATCCCACTCCACTAATAAGCTAGCTAATATTCCACTGGGATTTAACTGCATGAGATACGTGTCTTTTTTTTCATACATGTCTTTCTATCTGCCTTCATCTACTTAATCCTTTCTAGATTATTCACAAATCTTATATTCATCAAAATCTTTTGTGTCAAGGGGATGTAAATTTTGTTAAGGTTATTCTCCTCAATGTTTTTTAGGGTTTCTCTTTCAAGGTATGAAGTTCATTCATTTTTTTTATTCCATTTTTTATATACATACCGCTAATCATGTGGATTGTCCTCCTAAAAATGGTTTTAGTTAATTAATTGATTGATTAGATTAGGGTTTATGTCTAAATTGGGGGATTTTTTCAGGTTAGGTTACTCATGATGTTGTTTTCAGCTAAGGGTTCTGATAATTGTTTTAAGGTTATGCTATTTGCATCCTGGCCATGCGAGCGTTTTAAGCTTGCACCTATTACATTAGGTCGTTTTAAGATAATACAATCTTATGTAACTTGAGCCCGTTTATATTTTTGGTGGTGTTGCTTGCTGCTGATGACACCCTTCAATTTGCTCTTGCTGTGTATGGTGGACGGATGGTCGAGTGAGAGAATTTATTGCCTCAGCAACCTCCACAAACGCATAGGCAGGAAATTTGGCCGATATAAGCTGGCCGAAACCACCAAACCATTTATGATATGCCACTGTCTATTTTTTCGATGGAAAATATGATGAATGCGTATTATGGTTAATTGTTGCTGAAAATGTTGTTCGTTTTGGTGAACAGATCGGATACCCTTTGTTGATACTTGCTTAACTTGCATTTGTGTGTTTATAATTCTGGGACTACGATAGGTTGCTTGATCGTGGTGGGTACAAGCGACCCGTATCTTGGCGGGGCAGCACGGTGTCATGCTTGCAGCCATGGCGGGTCGCATACTCTTTTATCCCGTCCTGCAATCTCAAATTTGTGCCTAGCGTTTTCTATGAGGTTTATATTCGATCATGTTAAGATTGTTATGGGAATATTTTAATAGTAAACCCGCTCCAGTATGAATATTTAATAATAAACCCACTCTAGTATTGCATATTTTATTATAAACCCGCTCCATGTGCTAGAAATCCGACTCGGGCCTGTGTGTATACTAGGTTGCTCCATCCGACTGTTTTCTTTTTTATGTGTGTCTTCTCCAGCGTCTTCCGGTGACCCGCTGTAGCTATCCACTCCACTAAATCGTTTGTTTGATATAATGCGTTTGGCTTACGCTTTGTTCGCTAACGCTTGGTTTACTGAGAACATTTGCGTTTATTACATGTATCTTGGCGAGGCAGCACGACTACGTGTTTGCAGCCATGGCGGATCGGGTACATTCTAATCACGGCCCTTTGAAACGTGTTCATCATTTAATTTGGGGTTTATTATTGGCGATGAAGATATTATAGCGTTTATGCGTTTATTAAACGCATCTTGGCGAGGTAGCACGACTACATGTTTGCAGCCATGGCGGTCCAGGTACATTCTAATCCCAGCCCGCGCACGCAACTCTGAGCCAAACAGTTTCAGAGCCTGCCTCCTATATGTTTTGTGAGGTGGGAGGATCGGGTCGTCGGGTATGAATCGGATATACATCGGGTTCGGGTCGGAGTTCATGGTTAATGTGCGTGTTGTATGGTGGGGCGATGAACCTGAAATTAGTGGTCTTAAGCTATCTGAAAATCAATCATCGATCGTTCATTTTGAGGTAGAAAATGTTATAGTACAATCGTTGTCCACCGGTTTTGAATACTCATCTGCGTATCGTGCCAATTCTGATTTCCGAGGTAACTACAACTTCTTCTTTCCTTTTCTTAGAACTTTATGTTGTATACTATACAAAAACCAGGATCACCCGGGTAAAGGCATTGAATGCAACCCGCCCGCCTCAACCCGATCCAAGACCCAGACATTTATTAAATTTGACCCAACCCGTATGATTATTAAGTTTGACTCAACCCGTATGATTATCAAAGTGTGTATATGAGAAGATACATGTCCACCTCTAACCTCTCATCTCTACCTCATACAGTTCCACCTCCAACCTAAATATTAGCGGTAGATTTAATCATTTTCTTACCTGCTTATCTTGGTTAAGGGTGACCTGCTAGCGCTTGATTTTGGTAATTCTTGTTCACAATGTTCGTATTTTACTTATATTATTGTTTGTTGTGTGTGCTTTGTGTGGTCGATGATGACACTGGGAGTGTATCAATGTTCAGTGTAATGTTCTTATTTTAGTTATATTGCATTATTGATGCTGATATTTTGCCTATGAGTGATTGGTATATCTAACATTAGGTTTTTTTATGGGTATGGATGACAGTAGATGATGACATTTTGCCTATGAGTGATTGTTAGTCAATTGGTATTGTGACTATGAGTAATTGTGATTGCTAACACTAGGATTTTGTGTGGTTATGGTTGACACCATTGCAACTGAATAAGTTCGTATGCATAAAAGATACATTAGCGTTTCTGCTAGAGGCCAAACCGGATATGCTTTGTAAATTATGTTAGTATTTCTATTTTGTTTTGCTTGCATGAGTGTATGGGATAATAACAATGTCTCTACATATGACTGTTTTATTCACTTTTGGAAGGCCTCTAATTTTTTTGGGATATGCCATATTTCAAAACGCTTTTTGTTACACATCGTTCTTTTTCAAATATATTTGCTTCCAAAGATGTTTGTTTATTCGTTTGTTGCAACCATTCGGGGTTCTATCTCTGTATTTAAGTATGTGGGGAAAAAGTTTGTGAACCTACAAACAATAACCCTAACCAATGTGAAAATCAACAATCATATGTGCCTTATGAGAAACCAAATGTCCTAACACGGTCATTTTTTAACAATGGACCAACCGATTATGAACGCACATGCAACACTTCATCTGCTCATGACGCAATGGATACCTTTGCTGGCCGTTTTCAATATTCAGATGTACATGGTGAAAGTTCTACCTCACAAGGTGAGTATACCCACACTCCTGTTTCTTCATGTTGATTCTTCTCTTTGTATAATTAATTAATTTAGAAATTGATGCCATTTACAGGTCTATGTCAATCATCAGATTTATGTGAAGGTACAACTTTCTCTTTGCCTTTGTTATTGGATGTTTTAGACACGCGTTTATCATTTACTGATGCTAATCAGTTTTTTTCTTTCTTTTTTGTATACAGCTTCTTTAAGTTCTGCATATTCAAATCCAACGCCGTTTAGAAAGCGAGCAGACCTTTAGCAAGATATAAAATCACGTTCGCTGATAAAAAATGCGTCTACTGATGTACTTGAGGTTAATGGACGGGACCATGAATTGGGCACCGAATCTGATATCCGTTCAGCAATATCATTCGGAAAAGAGATTGTGTTAGATTTTGAACATTTAGCCGTCCGTTTAACGTCTCCTCAACGGGATTTACCAACTGCTCTTATGGAATTTAGGAGTTTACGCGACGACGTTTACGGTTCTCTGTTCCAACAATCAGGAAGTGTGGAGACACGAGGTATAAGAATCATGGAGTGTGTCCCATATTTGTGAGTAAACTACTTATTAAGATCTCTGGCCCTCACGTCTCTCTTTGTTGTAGGTGAGTCCTCTGCTGCGGGTGACAATGTTGCAAATACAGAATCGTTAACCTCTATAATGCTCAGGCCACGTAAGACACCTATGAGATGTGCACTTTTTTTATCTATTACTAAATGTCATCTGCAATCTGATTTTGAACGGAGTTTTAATTTTGTATGTCTACGTGCTACCTTTCAGGAAAAGCATTACAAGGTCTATGTCAATCATCAGATTTATATGATTCTCAACTGCGGTATCAGCCAAGTGATCGAAATACGTTGCCACATTTGCGTGATGATTCCGTGAGGGAAGCGCTTCAGATTCTGCGAAACGTAAGGTTGCAACATATGAGAAATCTAATCCGTTTGAAGCGTACTCTCAGCTTTGTGCCAGGAATGTTACATGGAAAGCTCAAAATATATTTCGTTTTTGTTTTTGAAATTTAGTAATTGGTGTGTGCTAAGATTGTTGTTTGTCAATTGCAGTGCGAAAATCGAACGGGCATGGGGCTTTTTGGCTAGGTTCTCTCCTGATGCTTACCTGCATTTTGCCTTGCCGACGCTTGCTTGCAGCTTACCTTGCCGATTATTTTTTTAAGCTTAGCTTGCTGATGCTGCTTGCAGCTAAGGTTTGTTTCTTTGTCGTTTTATAGGGTGTTTCTGTGTGATGCAAAAATGGAATTCTTATGGGTGTTTAGGCTTTTGCCACGTGATCAGTTACGGGTGTTCGCAATTGAAATGTCCTTTTTACCAGTTGAACCATAGTACATTGTGGGAGAAACGTTCACACTTACTGTGAAATACAAAAGTTAGCACAATATATAATTCAAGCATGTAAACAATATTTACAAAATCACCCACTTCATCCTTTTGTTAATTACTGCTTCACTTAATAATATTCATGTTATTTTGTGTGTAATTTTAAGAAAAATACGATTGACCGACAAAGAAAATCTTTCCCTGTAGCTTCAGGTACCACTTACTCACTTTTCACTCTCCTTTGTGCAGTTAGAATAGCATATTTTCTATAAGAAAATCCAATAAGACCCACACGCGGAAATAAATAATGGGTTATAGTTATATCGCACATTAAGGGGGGTTGAATTCAATTATTTTGCATGCTTACGGGCTTATTAGAAACACCGATAGTAGTGAGCTTATGAGTTTCTTTAAATTCAAATAAGCTCTTAAGCGTGCCAAAGAAGCTATTACTAGCCCCTCCGAAATACACGCTCTGATGAACGTCGGCTTTTGTTTTTCGTGTTTGGTTACCAAAACTGTACTTTTAGGCCATAAACCAAGGGATTCAAAATGACATATTTTGGCAATATTATTGAATGTGCAATGCGGCGTGAACGCCTATAAACTTTGTCGAGAAGGCTAAACGTCAAAAGATAGCATACTATATATATGGCTTGGCAAATATGCATTAAAGATGAACTGGTCAACACATAACATAGAATATGTTCGTATGCAGATTCAAAGAGGTGCTTGGATTAGTGTTTTAAGACGCTGGATCACATCAGGTATCGTGGTTTTAGACTAAGGGTTCGAAGGAGGCAATTTTGGACGAGAGAAACGTGGTAGATGGAGCCATATGGTTTACGCGTTAAGAGAGTAAAAAGGAAAGTGTGGGGTTGACTTAGAAATAATTGAAAGAATGAAGTGGGAAGAAGAAAAAGCTGGAAGGTCTGGTGTTGGGGCAAAAAATATAGAAGGTCAAAAGAGAATATATATGAAGGAATTGGTGCATGGAAGAAATTTGGTTGCTATGTTTTGGTTGAAAGATTTGTGCTCAAAAGAATGGATGGAAGCTTGGTTTTTACATATTCTCATACGCATCAAGTTAAGTTCATATTTGAATAAGATTTGCGTTCTATGTTGTTTGCATTTGATCGTGAATTGGGTCAGCGAAATCATATCAATGTGGTTTAAGTGGGTATTGCTTTTTGGTTCACTCTTGAGTGTTTTTGTTCATAGGGGATTTGAATTGTGAATGATTTATACATTGGACGAACGTGGGTTATAACTATGAGGTAAATGTGTAACAACAATGAAGAAAGCGAATATGTTCATTCCGCCATCAGCAACAACGACGCTTACCTATCGGCCCACGCATCGTCCCGCAACGGAGCGCAGGACAATATACTCGTTAAGTACATTACCTAATAAATAGTGATATGTTAGTTAATTAATTAGTCTAACAAAGTAATTAACATTCGTTAGTCGATCGTGAGATATTTAATTGATGTAAATAACGTAAATAATATAATCACATTAAATACATTATAAAAAATGATACCTCGGTGTATATAGCCTTACATATTTTAAGCCATATAACTATTTATTATGATATGAGCATTTCTTAACAGCTCCTCACTTGTGAACGTCATAATCATAAATAATTATACAAGCACAAGTAAGCGTCTAGCAACACACCTTATGCCCTTAGAAATACATGAAAGTAGTTTCTTAAACGTCTCATTTGTAAATGGTTTACCATTAGTCATCCTTTTGTTTCATATATTGTGTTAAACTATAGACATGGATCAAAGCCATTCAAGATGATTAACTATTTTCTCGATACAGATATTGAACTGGATTACCAAACTAATCAAGATTCATCTTAATTACATTTGGGTGTGGCAACACAAACATCTGATCAACTTATCGAAGGGTCTAGTAGTATTTTAACTTCAAAACAAGTTGAAGGAACAAATCCTATTTTGACTACAAGTGTCATTCATGCACTTCACATCACTTTTGAAAATAGTCTTTATAACTACCTTATTCATGACAGTGTTTAACTATATCAATAAATGATATTCCACACATGCAATACCCATTTGCATCTCAAGTCTTAGGACGAGTAATAGACAACCACTTGCGAGATTCACTATTAACGACGATCCATGAAGTGAATACTCGTAGGTTGGGGTAGTCCAATATTTATAGCACGTAAATAACATATGAGTTTGGCGGACACATTCTTTAAATACTTATCAATGATAAATATTACCAATGCGCTCACATTTTTCTTAATTCAACAATACTCATGTATCGTTAATCGGCAATGGACAATTTAAAATAAATTATTCATGGATTAAACATGCAAATATAGAACACAGTATTATAAATGAAAAAGAACATGCCCGACATATCAATTCATTATTTAATACAACTGCTTACGGTCCCCTTATCCAATACTAACAGATATACATGAGACTACTAGCACGTCAAAATCCAATGTTTCAAGCATGCTCAACATGTTTGATACAAGAAATCTTAGTCATTTAAGTTAACTTTGAGAATATTTATTTTAAAACTCACAAATAATGAAGGTTTTAAATAATACTATGATTGTCATTTTGTACGTGTGCGTTCAAATACTAATACAATAATATTAGCATCACAACGGTACATACCATAGGGTGTTTGTAGCCATAAAAGTTGTATTTTGGTTTGGTGCACTTTTACTTCTATAAAAATGTTGATTTCATCTAGGATTGAGCAGAAAAACCAAAAAAATCGAGTGTCAAAACCGAACCGGACCGAAAACAATAGAACTAAACTAATAACCAAACCGAATTTGTCAAAACCGAACCGAACCGAACTTATAATTCAATTCTCGGGTTAGATATGGGTTTTACAATCTGAACCGAAAACCGAATTCATATATATATATATATATATATATATATATATATTGGTATTTTTTTTGCATAACCACTTTTTTGTACAGAACCCATTATAAACCGTTAGATTAATTAATTAATTAATGGATGAGATGACTTGTGTCATTAGTGTAATTATATGTAACTAGAAGGAATGTCAAGTAAACTTTTATAATTGATTTAGGGGCATTAAAGGAAGTTCACATAATTATTTTTCCATAAAAACTGTCATTTGGTTTGGGGAACCGATTAATTTCATTCAGCTACAATTTCTCTCTCTCTCAAACCCTAATAATTCCCAGCCACCAAAAAATATCTAGCAAACACACATCTGATTTAAACCTAAATCTCTTAATTGGTTCCAGGACAGTTGAATATTTATTTATTAAATATTGGTTCGTGGTATGAATTTGGACCATCAGATAAATGGGTTTGTGATCTTAGATCTTTACTTCTTTATGAAGATCGGCTATGCATCGTAAAAAACAAGTAAGTGGTTAATCCATTATTATATCTCTTTTATTTTCTTTTGTAATATACTAATTAATTTACTTTTTGATAGTGTGCTCAGATTATTTGGTATTTACTCATTTGAGATATATAAAATAATTATTTGCTACTCGAAATGAAAAACAAAAAATGAAAGTTTACAGAGAGATCCTTGTATCAGGTTGTTTTAACTTCAGATTCTTGGGTTTTTTATGGATCGAAATTATTTCTGTAGTTTAAGAATCTAAGTTTAAGTAAAAATACTTTTATACAACAAAATACCATATGTCGGATCATCGTAAGCGTCGTTCTAAAAAACATATTTAACAGGTTCATTTTTTTAGATTTTTTATTGGTTTGGTTTGTTTTTGTTGTTTCAATGGTTTTTTTTTATTAAATTAAGTTGTTTTACATTTGTATAAAAGTGTGAGTGCATGCTTTTTACCTATATTTAATTAGGGATTTTTTTTAACTTATTTTATATTTGTTTAAGTGAGGCTGACTGAATCATAGTAAAAACGGTGTGTGATGAGAGGTTCTCGTTGTGCACATATGTTCCTCGGCTGTGCATAACAGTATATGTGACTTGGGTTTTAAAAGTCGTGCACATATGTTCTCTACGTGCATACGTGATATACTAATTGTTATATATTTTTATCAGGATTTATGAAGATGATTGTAACATTCAAGACTTACGAGAAAATGCGTGCACATATGTTTTTGGAAGGGTACTCATATTGTCTAAGGAATTTGATCAAAAAGTGAAGCGTCCGCATATGTTCTTCGAAGAGTGCATACATGTTTTTGAATCTCTTACATCTATATTTAGCAATGTACATCTGTATTTGTATTGTATTTGATGTGATATCAAATTTTGTGTATTGTATTATGTTTTTGCTTTGTTATAAATTTAAAGTTACGTGTATATGTCTGCTTTTTTTATAAATTTTCAAAAATAATGCATAGTTGAAATATATGTGCAATTAATATTTAAGCAAAACAAGTTTCATGGCTAAATTATTGGACGCGAGAAATGTATGTAAATTTACAATATTAAAAAAAACAGATATGCACTTTTTTTAAAACAGGTATGTTAAAAAAATATAAAATAAGAAAAAATTAATTTTTTGTAATTTCGAAGAATTAGGGGTGTTAAAAAACGTTTTTTTAATTTAAAAAAGTAAAAATAAATAAATAAATGTGCTTTTCCTGTTATACCCTTTTGATTTAAAAAAAGTTATTTAATATAACTAAATTTTGATTGGTTTAAAGTGGTTATGTAGGTTCTGTACAAAATAATAGTTCTACAAAAAACGTGCCATATTATATATATATATATATATATATATATATATATATACACCACTAAAATTTTATCTTAATATAAAAAAACATTTTTATGCTTGAAATAAAATCTTTTTGCTAAATATCTATGTAATTATTAAAAATAAAAAAAATTCAAATTCGAGTTATTCGGGTCAAACCGAGAACCGAACCGAATTCAAATTCGGTTTTCGGTTCGGTTGAATTTTAGTTCGGTTCAGTTCGGTTTTCGAGTTGACCTAAAAAGAACCAAACTAACCGAATCGAATTAACCGACCAACCCGATAACCGAATCGATCAACACCTCTAATCATCCGATACAATGATTGACACACTCTTATTTTTTATCCATACACTCAAATGTACTAATCGGCAAAACATTATTCAATAAATGTGTAGGGAAACATGTACACTTTTATTAAAATAAAATCATATTATAATTAATAAATAATTAACAGAAAATAAATAACAGAAAACAAAACAGACAGAATGGGGTAGAAGCAGAAGACAGACACTATGAACGATAAATAAGGAAAACAGTAAAATAGTAAAAGTACTTACTTGATCACCATCAAGGAAAACTCTTCGAGGCACGTGTTTGACACGCTTAGCACTAAAGAGCTGAGGCACGTGTTTGACATGCTTCCCTTAAAACAGATTCACCATCTGTTTCCCAGGGTACAACAGCCGAAATAGTAAGTTGTACTGCCAGACTTAACAAACTGCCTGGAATATCACCTTTCCAGATGTGTACTCCATAAGTTGGATATCAATAATACTTATTGATTTTATGTGTGTCAAAGCTATGGAATTAGGGCCTCTATTTATACACTATAGAGTCCTCACAAGTTTACTCATCCCACCAATGTGGGATAGAAAATAAACATAAATTCCTCTTTAAGCATGGTACCTATTAAGTGCTTAATTACACATATCTTTTACCTCTAAAAACAAGCTTAAATGACCAAAAACAGACAAAAACTGCCAAATATATGTTTGTTTTGCATTTGTATTGTGCAGGAAGTGGATATCAACAAAAAGACAGAAAACCAAGCCAAAATGACAAAACTGAGCATGGAATGGAAAAGACTGTGCAAAATCAAGGCCAAAGTCCAAAAATGTCAAAGTCAGAGTCAATACTGATGAATCAGCAGTCAAACCGGAGCCGGAACTGAAGAATACTATTGGACGCAATCTTAACCCATCTGATGGGCCGGGAAAGCCCAATAGTATAACTACAAAGACTGTGAAGACTTTGAAGGCCCAATCCTAGCCCAGTTACAGCCAATCTCAGCCATTGTACACACAAAACCCAAGCCCAATACAAGCCCAAGCCCAACAAAAGCCCAATACACTTTTTTATAAAACACAAGGACCAAATTTGTTATTTTAAACCTTGTTTTATAAAAGAAAAATGAAAAATATAAAGAAAAGGGGCCAAAAATGCCAAGTTTTAAAAGTGTTTTATAAAGAGAAAAATAGTTTAAATAAACCACAAGGGCTGATTTTGCAATTCTCCCTAACTTTCTTTATTTCTTTAGTTAATAAACAGCAGGGACTGAAATTGTAATTAACCAAACCTTTCTTTGTTTCTTTTGTTATAAAAACGGAGGGACTAAAGATGCCACTTTCCAAACTATTTTTATAACTAAAAACGGGCTAAAAGGCATTGACAAGAGAGTGAGAGTTGAGGGACCAAACTCGCATCATCTTCAATCTTTTCTTTAAAATCCAGCATCCATAACTGTACCTTCACCATTTCCCGCCAAACCCCAAACCACCACTTCCCCACTGTTTCAGCCCCAAACCACCTCCCAAAGTACCTCTACAGCTCACTCCCTCACCTTCCCACAACCTAGTGCCCCTATAACCCTCTACCCTGTCAAAACACACAACCCCGAAGTCCCCATCCATGGCTGAGATTAAAGAGAAGCAAATTAAGGGTTAGGATTGATTGGAGGGACATCCTACTCCACAGCAAACACTTCCCAAGTCAAAAAGAAGAAAAAGAGCTTGTATAAAAGCTAGAAGAACAAGCCGAAGTGAAACACACCCTGTTTTTACTTTAGTTTTAATTTTTATTAAGTCTTTCTTTGTATTATTGTAATTCAGTCCTATTTAAAAGTTTATGTTGTAAGTTCTTGGAGTTTAAATGAAAAATTAAGAGTTTTTATTTGAAAAGTTGCAAGTAACCATTGTCGAAATTTAAAGCTTTATTTAAGCTCTCTAAAATCTGTTTATCTATTATAAAAATGTGTTAAAGTTGTTAAACACCACTAGTAATCACATTTATTAGCTTTTACTTCATTTAAAATGGTAAAAACCCGAATTTTATATATTTAAGGGAGTGTTTGGTTTTGTGTTAAAATGGGTCATAATGGGATTTTTATGGGTCAAGTGCACTCAGCCACTTTTGGCTGAGTGTGTGGGCTCATTTAAGCAATTTTAATCAAAGTTTTTTTTAGTTAAAAGAAAGTTTTAAGATCCCTTGATATTTTGCCAAAAATTTATAAAGAAAAAGTGAGCTAAACCTCTTAAGCTGTTTAAAACAGCTTAAGCATAACATTCATGTGCTTATTTAGTTGTTACTAGCTAAAAAACTCAACCATTTGCTGTGTCCTTTTGAAATAACCAAATCTCATTAAGTAGTGCATGTATGCCATTTCTTGAAAACAGCCAAATTCAACCCTAAAAATCAGCAGGTTTAAGTTCACCTTAATAGCTTAAAATTTGAATATAAGCTCATTTACCTGCCTTTTCCATCTGTCTTGGCTTAATTTTGGGAAATAAGCCCTTGTGAGCTTATTGTAATAAGCCCAAAAGGCCCTTAAGCCACTGTTTTAACCTCCCCTGGTGCTGAAACCAATTTTCAGCACCCTTGTTCTAGCTTATTTTGCATTAAGCCTTAGGATCTTATAGCTTTTCTTTATAGCTTAATACTTGTTCTTTAAGTCCCCAAATTATTATAGCTTATCTCAGCCTTTAGCTTAGCTTATTCTAGGTTTAAAGTTCCACTTTTTCTCTTTTTGTAAACTGTCATCAATAGCTTATTTTTGCATATTAGCTTATTTTAGGGCTTATTTAGATAACTTAGCTTATTTTAGGACTCCCCTATCCTTATTAACTGTCCCCCATAGTTTTCTAGCTTATTTGTTGGCTTAAACCCCAAAAAGAAAGAAAAATAAGCTAAAAAGCTTATTTAGCTTTTGCAGCCCCAAAAGCTCACACTTCTGGCTTATTCTTTGAGATTCAGCTTATGTGCTTATTATGAAAAATGTTCCCTATAAGCCCCTCTACAAGTTTGCTTCTTTAGCTTTTTGCTAATAAGCACTTTGGACCCACCTTGTAATCGGGGTCCAACTACTCAGGAACAATTGTGAATTTCCTCTGTTTACAAGTTTACAAGTGTTAGTCCCTGTGGTTAGTAGCCTGTTACCCCGTTTGTCCTTGTTCCCTTTTCATTGTTAGTCCAGTAAGAACCACTCAGCCTTCCTCACAAGCAGGGTGCGGGAGGGGGTTGACTGTACGATAACACCGCGGCTACATGCAACACCTGTACAAGAGGCTATTTTTATGATGTTTTGAGGTGTCGACGAGAGTCAGGATTGTGTAGCTATCTTATCAATCACTTGATGAATTTTATCTATTAAGTTATGCTACTTTTCTTTAGTTTGTTCTTTGTTTTGTTGCTTAATATCACAATTGGATCTTTATTTGTTTTGCGTTCAGGGGGGGCTTTCTAACTTACCTACATAAGTATGACACTACATAACACCAGCCCGTATTATTTAGTTAAAAAAGTTATCCCCCCCAACTTCCAGCATACTACAACTATATGTCCAGTCCATACTAGCTATAAACAATGTTAGTATACACCATACCTGTAATAAAACCTATACATCAGACAATCGCCTGCAAATTGTCAGCAGTCCGACCCAATCACGATGCACCCTTTTAGTAAACATTTTACCTACTTCGCTACATTTATCGCATATATGCTCGTCAATCCATACTGAACCGAAAAACACCACGCGTCCACCAACCCTTCACTTTAACTATCGCTTCTGTCGTTGGTTTTTAACTCACTCCCACTGCATAATCCCTCATCACTCTTATAAATCTCCACCCGTATCTACAAAGATTAAATTCCAAAAACTATCATTTCACTGAATTGTCAGATAAAATTTGTTATTAGCTCCTGAGGGTGCTCACATGATTTGATGTTGTTCTATGCCAAGTCTCTCTACCCTTAACACCTCACCACACACTCGCTTTCCTTTCCTCGCCATCTCTTATAACCCCGACAACCACCCCCACCCCCACCACTCGCCCCCCCCCCCCACACCCCTCCAACCTCCACCCCCTTCCTCAAACAAAATCATCAGCCCGCAATACCAACTCCCTACATACACCAAGAATCCACAAATCGCTCCACACCCTCTGTTCTTGCCCCCCATACCCCTACGCTCCGCTAAACACCCTACCCCCCCACCGCCCACTAATAAAAACAACCCCCCCATTCCCCCACCCCTCCCAACCCCCACCCAACTCCTCCCTTCACTCCACAATCCCTCGTAACCCCGTCCTCCAGTGCCGAACACCCCCATTTGGTCTAGTCCAAAAGGTATTGTCCTACTACTTAAAATTCATTACTACACGAACGATGATAACCCCATTCACCCCTTTTAACCCACAAAGTTGACCGCCACCGAACAATAATTATTTAAGTCTGTGAATTTTAAATCACTATTGGATTATTTAAACTCATTATAAAATCATCAACATACCACCAAAAACGAAACAAAAATAACTAATCCAACACACATAAAAAGCCACCCCTCTACACACACATACCCATCCCAATCCACTAAACTTGGCTAAAAAGAAAAAACCAAATCCAACATAAATATTAAATAAAAAAAAAATAAGAATATATTATAAAAAATAATAGCAACAATAATACCTCTATAACACCCAACAAAACCCACCCCATAAACCTCACCCCTATACCCCCCCTTCAAACATCGCAACAAACCCGACTCTCTACTCTCCGTGGCCGATCCCCCAGACCCTACCCTACCCCTATCCCCACCAGCCCAAACCCACCTAACCACTTAATCTCCATGCTACTATAACATACATTACTCCACTCACCCTCATAACTGTTACAACAACATCCATCTGGCTTATCCTCCCCAGCCATCTCTACTCTGATCTTACACTACATCCAATGATCACCACTAGACAACCAGACACAAAGATTGTTCCCCCCTCTATCATCAACCTTCCATCATGCCCTTTTCCTTCTGACATTCAAAGCCCCCCTCCCAACATTGATCAACATATCCCTAAAATTATAATCAAAATAAAGTGTTCCTTCATTATACACTCCCAATATACCTTCTCCAAGTGCCACCCCACCACCACCCCGTTGCACTGCATCACACCATCGTGCGTCTACCAAGGTCTAATCATCCCTCTACTCACACCACAAACACTACTTCATCCATCTTCTCTTTTTTCCCCCACACTTCCACTCTCGCGTCACGTTCCACCGTTCGCAACCTGCATCTTGCGAAACTCATGTGGGGAAACTACCCCTTTAAAATAAAATAAAAAAAAATCGAAAAAATAAAAAAAGTAATTAAAAAAAATTATATTAAACACAATACACAATAAAAAAAAATAATAAAATAATCAAACGATAAGGAAAAAAAAATACATACCCGACAAAGACAGAGAATCACACAAAAATACTAATCCTCATCCCCTACATCCAAGCACACTTATTCTTTCACGCCAGCGTCTAGGCGAGTTCCAAGCATACAAACAACATACATACCCAAGTTCAAGTTCAACACATGTATTCAGGCAGGTTCCAAGCAATATCAAAGATCGAGTTCAAAAAGGTTTAAGTATGCTCAAAAGTTTAATACATAAGAGATATAGCATAAGTAATTAAATAAGACACATGCATGCTTTCCTCCCCTAAAATTGTAAAAACTCATAAAAGATGGGCTTGTTAGAAACACACATTAAAATAGTTGAGATATGAATAATAGGACTTTCTCGGCAAACTCTCACATAAGTAAGGGCAACCCAAACGAATACAGCAACCTCCCCCCCCCCCCCCCCCCTCGCCACACCCCACCCACACCCCCCCCCCCCCCTCCCCCCCCCCCCCCAGCCCCCCCCCACCCCACCCCCCCCCCCCCCCCCCACCCCCCCCCCCCCCCCCCCCCCCCCCCCACCACCCCCCCCCCCCCCCCCCCCCCCCCCCCCCCCCCCCCCCCCCCCCCCCCGACCCCCCCCCACCCAACCCCCCCCCCCCCCCCCGCCCCCCCCCCCCCCACCCCCCATCCCCCCCCCCCCCCCCCCCCACCCCCCCCCCCCCCCCCCCACCCCCCCCCCCCCCCCCCCCCCCCCCCCCACCCCCCCCGCCCCCCCCCACCCCCCCCACCCCCCCCCCCCCCCCCCCCCCCCCCCCCCCCACCCCCCCAACCCACACCACACTCACCCCCCCCCCCACCCCCCCCCCCCCCCCCCCCCCCCCCCCCCCCCCCCCCCCCACCCCCACCCCCCCCCCCCCCCCCCCCCCCCCCCCCCCCCCCCCCCCCCCCCTCCACCCCCCCCCCCCCCCCCCCCCCCCCCCCCACCCCCCCCCCCCCCCCCCCCCCCCCCCCCACCCCCCCCCCCACCCCCCCCACCCACCCCCCCCCCCCCCCCCCACCCCCCCCCCCCCCCACCCCCCACCCCCCTCACCCCCCCCCCACCCCTACCCCCCCCCCCCCCCCCCCCCCCCCCCCCCCCCCCCCCCCCCCCCCCCCCCCCCACCCCCCCCCCCCCCCCCCCCCCCCCCCCACCCCCCCCCCCCCCCCCCCCCCCCCCCCCACCCCCCCCCCCCCCCCCCCCCCCCCCCCCCCCCCCCCCCCCCACCCCCACCACCCCCCCCCCCCCCCCCTCCCCCCCCCCCCCCCCTCCCCCCCACCCCCCCACACCCCCCCCCCCCCCCCCTCCACCCCCCCACCCCCCCCCCCCCCCCCCCAACCCCATCCCCCCCACCCCCCACCCCCCCCCCCCACCTCCCCCCCTCCCCCACCCCCCACCCCCCCCACCCCCCCCCCACCCCCCCCAGCCCCCCGCCCCCCCACCCCCCCCCCCCCCCCCCACCACCCCCCCCCCCCCCCCCCCCCCCCCCCCCCCCCCCCCCCCCCCCCCCCCTCACCCCCCCCCCCCCCCCCCCCCCCCCCCCCCCCACCCCCCCCCCCCACCCCCCCCCCCCCCACCCCCTCCCCCCCACCCCCCCCCCCCCCCCCCACCCCCCCCCTCCCCCCAGCCCCCCACCCCCCACCCCCCCCCCCGTACCCATCCCCCCCCCCCCCCCCCCCCCCCCCCCCACCCCCCCCCCCCCCCCCCCCACCCCCCCTCCCCCCCCCCCTACCCTCCCCCCCCCCCCCCGCCCCCCCCCCCCCCCCCCACCCCTACCCGCACCCCCCCCACCCCCCCCCCCCCCACCCCCCCCCCCCCCACCCCCCACCCCCCCCCCCCCCCCCCCCACCCCCCCCCACCCCCCCCCCCCGGTCAACTATCGAAATAGTTGGTGAGCTCACAGGATTATGTACACAAAATATAGTTTTATAAAATAATAGATGTCTCAATAATAGTTTCCAACTCATGAGCGAGTTACCAAAACAAGTCAAGAATCCAAAAGGATTCTAGTTTTCAAATACAGTCCCCGTTGCCTAGAGTAACGTGACACAATCAATTCATCAAGTATAAGTATGTATGTATGCTATAGTATTTATGCGAGGCACTACTTAAACGCCTTCAGCCTTCCAGTTCTAATCACAACACAACATGGGTAGGCGTTACCCCCGATCCAAATCACAACACCATATGTCCTGGTACTATGCACCCCGTTTATGATGGGAGTAAGGAGGGGAAAATCTCCTAATAGCGCTTTCCATAAATACTAACGTCTTAATCCCATTGAGGGGGATATAGTGAGCTAAAAGTAGTGGCGGGTTCCAAGCATACAACAACATACATACCAAGTTCAAGTTCAACACGTTTTCAAAGTTTAAAAAGTTCAAATCGAGTTCAAGTATGCTCAAAAGTTTAAACACATAAAAGTACGAGCATAGTAATTAAATAAGACACAACATGCTTTACACCCCAAAATTTGTAAAAATGGTAAAAGAGGGGCGGTGAGAAACTCACCTTAAAGTTAGAACGACAATAGGACTTGTCGGCAAACCACACTAAGTTGGCAACCCAAAGGAATACGCAACCTTCTACTCGCAACCTAAGGCAAGTAAATATACCTAATTAGATCCTATACGATATGCTCATACAATATTAAGGTTCATTTGTTAAGTCTTGTGTTCACATTCATTTTCAAAAGACACATTTATCACAAAGCGAATTTCTACTAATTTGCCCCAAATTTCCCGTCACTTTAAGTATTTATTTGACCAAGCTAACCAAAAATTCTGGTCAAGCTACTACTCCAGGTCAAAATCCCATGTTTTAGGTATGTCCATGAATTTTCCCAAAATTTATTAAGGACTTATACTTGACCATTTATACCCGACTCCAAAAACGGCCAAATCTGGACATACCAATGTATTTTAATGATCAAAGGGTCCAAATCAAGATTATATGAGTTAGGCCAATGGGAAACTCTAAATAAACCTTACAAGTGTCTCCCATATCAATTTTAATGATAGATTCATCATGGTTTATGATTTATGGTCATTTTTGTACAAGGGTTGAAAAGAGATTTTCAGGCATATTTGACACCTTTCACCATTTTGCAATTTTCACTAACCAAAAGACCTCATATTTTTACAAAGCTTACATTTCTGGAAATTAGACTCAATGTAATTAATTTTAGGCTCTGGAATCATGTCAAAACATTTATTTATCATCAATTTATGCTGTATTCCATATGACCTAAAGATGAAATAGGGGCTGATTAAAAAATAACTTTGACTAAAACAAGTCAAACCACTAACCTAAAATGCAAAAACGACCCACTCAACTCTTGAACTTATTTTATAAATATTTAAACATCCTTTTTATAAAGAAAAATCAGTAGGTACCTTAAAATATTTGTAAACCATTGCATGTATAAGTTTACACCCGATCTAGCTCTAAATCATGGTTTTATGAACATTTTTGTGACTAGTTTTATCATTCGAATCCCCAAACCACCCAAACAATTACTATAACTATTGTATCATCATTTTAAGAGTCTCATAACACTACTTATCTAGTAGCTAATTTATTTTATAGATTAGATCAAAAGAAAATAGATGAACATGTGTTTTGAGCCAAATAGGCACTTTTCGGGTACAAGATAGGCATAAGCCGTCTTGTACCCTTGTCTTACCTATGAGAGCACCAATAAAATGATAAGAGGGAGATGAGGCTGAGATGATTCACCACACCAAGATGAATCCTTGAATGAAAAACGAATCAAGAGGCTTGTTAAGGATTATTTCTAGGATGATGAAATAAGCCTTTTTGAGTGTTGTTCTTGTGTTTAATCAAGATTTTAAGTGGTGGATTATGGTGGTCATAGGGTGGCTGGATTTTTTAGCAAGAGAGGAAGAGAGATCTGATATTTTTGAGAGAAATAATGGTGTCTGTGTGTGATAAATAAAAATAATAATAATGAGGAGTGATAAGGCGGTTGAGTGTTTTGGGAGTTGAGTGTGTAAGAGTGTGTAAGTAAAGAAAAATTGTAATTAGAGGAGGGGGTGGCATGAAGCATGGTTTTGGGGTCTCAAGGAGGACCAAAATATGATTTTTGGGTGTTTAATATTATCATGTATGAATTTAATAGTGTAGGCAATATTTTGTATGTTAAATATATAAGTTTTCATATAAAAAGGTATATGTATGAGTATAAATTGTAGTATATTGTAGGTTAAATGTAAAACATTTTAAGTAATGTTAGTTAAGAGTTAATTTATATACTTAGGTCATATTAAAGTGTTTTAAGTCTGTTATAAGAAGCGTAAGTGCAAAAATGTAAGAATTTATGCAATATCGGGTTTACCGAGAAACTTGCAAGTTATAATGAACGAAGTGACCTAAGTTCATAAAAGTGAATGAATTATGTTTATTAATGGTTATTGACATTGTCCTAATGACCTTTGAGCATATCATTGATCGTTAAGACCATTAACTAGGATCATAGGTCGAATGTGCGTTCGTATAACTAGGGTTCCTAGGAATTGAATGTTTAGTTCATAAAATGACACGACCATTTAGAAAGTGACTCAACAAAAATTTAATGGAGTCAAAAATATCGTATGTTTGCTATCAGTTACTGACCTCAAAATAGACAGTTGTCACAGTATTCCCCTGTTAAAGGGAATTTCGTCCCGAAATTTCAATTTCTCATCCTAAGCCGTAGTGCTCTGGAACAGTTGCAGATACTTGCGCTTCATCTCCTCTTCTCTTTCCCAAGTAAATTTTGATCCTCGTCGGGAGTTCCAATGAACTTTCACGATGGGAATGTGACTTTGCTTTAGTTTCTTGACCTCACGGTCTATGATCTCAATCGGATCCTCAACAAAATGTAGTCCATTATCAATCTTGATTTCTTCCAGTAATACGTGCAGATTTGCGTCTGCTAGGAATTTCTTTAGGTTTGACACGTGAAATGTGTTGTGAATACCTACGAGTTCTTGCAGTAAAAGAAATCGATAAGCTACAGGACCGACTCATTTGAGAATCTCGAATGATCCTACGTATCTCAGTGAAAGCTTGCTTCCCTTGCCAAAACGTACTACGCCTTTCCAAGGCGATACTTTGAGTAATACTTTATCACTGAAACTGAACTCTAATGGCTTCCATCGATTGTCGGCATAGCTCTTCTGGCGATCTCATGCAGTCTTCAATCTTTCCTTTATCTAAACAATCTTGTCGGTAGTCTCTTGGATAATCTCTGGTCCAATTAGCTGGCTTTCTCCTACCTCTGCCCATGCTATGGGCGTTCGACATTTCATTCCATACAAAGCTTCAAATGGAGCACATTTTACGCTCGTATGGTAACTGTTGTTGTACAAGAATTCTACTAATAGTAGATGAGTATCCTAGTTACCACTAAAATCAATCGCGCAAGCTCTAAGCATATCTTACAAAGTTTGAATGGTACGCTCACTCTGACCATCGATCTGGGGATGGTAAGTAGTACTCAAATCTAGTTGCGTTCCAAATGCTTTTTGCAGTGATTGCCAAAATCCTGATGTGAAATGACTGTTATGATCAGATATAATTGACACAAGCACACCGTGCCTTGCTACGATCTCGTTGATGTACAGTCTTGCCAACCTTTCTGTCTTGTAATCTTCACGGACCGCTAAGAAATGCGTAGATTTGGTCAGTCGATAGACTATGACCCAAATCGCGTCATGTTCGCTACTCGTTCTTGGTAATTTTGCTATGAAGTCCATAGTGATATTCTCCCATTTCCACTCAGGAATCTCTGGCTATTGGAGCAATCCTAAGGGTTTCTGGTGCTCTACTTTGACTTTAGAGCAAGTCAAACACTTGCTAACATACAAAGCAATATCCTTGTTCATTTTGGGCTACCAATATAAGTCTCGTCGATCATAGTACATCTTGTCTGCTCCAATATGTATAGAATACTTCATAGCACGGGCTTCATCCACTATTAAAGTTCTTAAATTGCCAAAAGCTGGCACCCAAATTCTTTCAGCAAGATACAATCCCCCATCTTCTTTTCTCTCAAACTGTTTGTTTAATCCTTTCAATATTTCTGCTAGAGTGTTGACGCTCTTGGAGCGTCGCTCTGAGCTTCCAGTATCCTAGCCTTAATGCTAGAGTAAATGGTCATGCTCATAGCTCTAACTCATCTCGGTTTCATCCATTCCTTCTTGCTCAATGCATTAGCACACAACCAAAACCTTGGTTCGATGCGTCCCAATAAACTACAAAATCATCTGGTCCTTCTGGGAGTGCCAGAATTGGGGCATCACACAACATATCCTTCAGCCTCTGAAAAGTGTTTTCTTGTTCATCACCCCACTTAAACTTCTTATCTTTTTTAGTCAATAGGGTGAGAGGTTTTGCAATTTTCGAGAAATTTATGATAAATCACCTGTAATATCCCGCCTATCCTAAGAATGAATAGATCTCGGTTGGGGTTTTCGGGGGCTTCTAGTTCTTTACTATTTTTATTTTGCTGGGATTCACATGAATACCTTCACTGTTCACTACATGTTTGAGAAAATGAACCTATCGTAGCCAAAATTCACATTTTGAGAATTTTCTGAACAATTTCTCTTTTTCAAGCAACTCCAATATCAACTTCAGATGAACTTCATCCTCCTATTTGGTCTTCGAACACATCAGGATGTCGTCAATGAAGACGATGACAAACTTGTCAAAATATGGCTTACGTACACGGTTCATAAGGTCCATGCATACCACAAGAGCATTAGTCAAACCAAAAGGCATGACCGTGAGCTCAAAATGTCGGTACCTCTTCCTGAAAGTAGTTTTGGGAATATCTTCTTCGCGTACTCTCAATTGATGATAACCAGATCGAAGGTCTATTTTCAAAAAGTACCGTGACCCTTACAGCTAATCGAACAAGTTATCAATCTAGGGAAGAGGGTAGCGATTCATGATAGTCAGCTTGTTCAGTTCTCGATAATCAGTACACGTACGAAATGAAGCATCTTTCTTCTTAACAAACAACACCGGAGCTCCCCAAGGTAAAGAACTAGGTCATATGGAACCTTTGTCTTAGAGCTCCTTAAATTGGTTTGACAATTCTTGCATTTCCGTAGGTGCTAAACGATAAGGTGATTTTGCAACAAGCATAGCTCCAGGAATAAGATCTATGCGAAATTATACTTTGCGAGATGGGGGTAAACTTGATAGATCTTCGAGAAACACGCTGGGGAAGTTACGTACAATGGTGATATCTTCGAGTTTCAACTCGTTTACCTTCACGGTCTTTAACTATTTCAGGTTTCCTTCAGGCCGTTCTTCATGAACTTCCAAAATCTCTCTGTTAGATAACGGGATTTAGAGAATTTTCTCAAAACAAACTATCTTTGCCTTAAGTTTGGATAACCAATCCATTCCTACAGTCACGTTGAAATTACTGTGTCCGAAAGGGATCAAGTCGATAAGAAACGTATGACATTCTAGCTCTAGTCCACATCCGCGAACATTCTTGTTGGTTTCTAACTTTAGACTGTTAGAAATTTAATTTTTGTAATCGGGGTTTATGGCACTAGGTTTCGTTAATCAAAGGAAAGAAGTCAGTAGAAATAAAACTAAAATAGGCATCGGAATCGAATATTACGGTAGAAAATGATCGATGAAAGAAAAAGTACTCGTCCTGACATTTGGATCTTGCTGAGCTTCAGCGGTACCTATGTTGAAGGCACTATCACGTGCCTGATTCCCATTGTTCCCTTGGTCTTGATTTCCTTTGATAGTTAGCATAGGGTTTGGACGGTTTAGTCTCGTATCCGTTCTAGGTTTGTAAGATACAGATGTACAATAATTGGTGTCTAAGATTCGTTCGTGTGTTGCGCGTGTTTCGTCTTGGAGACATGGTTTTAAATTTGTCCACAATATTTGTTGAGTAAGTAAATTGACCAAAGTATAGTTCGAGTACCGTGCATTTTTATGATGCAACCTAAAATGAAATAATATTCGTTCAACCACAGTTGCGACGGAAGTTTATATAGAGGAAAAGATAAACGTTTTCATCTATATAGTTTCAAACTTCCACAATAATTGTCATCCAAAAAGATAAGTCTGCCAAAAAGTTTGTATTTCGTAGTAACTTACAACAAGATTGGTTTCCAACATAAATCATAAAAAAGGTTTTGACCAAAAATGCATTTCAAGTAACATAAAATATAAATTTTTATCATTATTATTATTATAAATTTTTTTAGAAAAGTTAAAGTCGAAATAATGATTTTTGAAATTTTGAGTCGTAATAAAGTTTTTCAAAAATTTGAAGTCATAATAACTAAACACAATGAAACCGGTCAAAAATGAATTTATATGTTTTTTTAATAAAAACATTTTTTCCGAATGTTGGTTGAATAATATTCAACAAAATTTGATGTTTACATGTAGGTATAATACATAAGTTTTGACGCTAAACGATGTAGCCGTTGAAAAATACTAGTTCATCATGTTATTAAAAAAAGAAGTGTTCAGAAAGTATCTCACCTTTACATGTTTTGTTACCAAGGGACTTCGATTCCTCCAAATAAGTACCATCTCCGAAACACGACGCCAGGACGAAACTTGTTATCATGGTTACACAATTAACCAGTATCAAGTATAAGGTTCTCATTCTCGTATCAATCCCTTTTTTTCCCAAAAAGAGTCTCAAAGACCGTGGTTATACAACGAAGCGATTTATGTGACCATGTTGGTTGGCAAGTTGTTCATGTGATGACTAATGGTGTAATCCGACTTATTGGTTTAGAATACGGTGCGAGAGTCACTATAGTATACATTACAACTCATGTGCTTATATCACGTGTTTCCATCCTTGAGACATGGTTCTACAAGTGAACAAAACATTTGTTTTCTCAAATCTTTGACCCAAGTACATTTCGTGTAACTTATATCTATGTTTTAAAAATTGTTAAAAGAAATTTAACAATGAAATCATGTAATAAATTTTATCACATAAAATTTATGAAATAAAAAGGTAACATTTTTTTTGTACGCAAAAGGGAAAAATAAGATTATTTAGCAAAGATTTACACTTAGCCATACGTCAAAATCTAAAAATTTTAACACCAAAAGTAATTAATC
>BQNB010005794.1:17443-28959 GCA_026074375.1 Tanacetum coccineum | reverse complement strand
GCCTAATAGGAACCCGAATAAGGTTTCTAATGGTTAGACTTGGTCCATAAAGGTCCATTAGCTATATTTAGGTCCATTAGCTATATTTAGGTCCATTAAGCTCATCAAAGCTGTATAAGCTTACCAATAAGCTGTTTGAGCTTATTGTAGCTTGTTAGCTCTTGTTGGGCTCGATCGTGGGCTAGTAAGCTCGATAAGGGTTCGGCTTCGTTTCTAGGTTGTGTCTAGGTTTGTGTTAATTTCAATAAGCATCCTTAGTCCCTAATAAGCTCGTAGAGCTTATTAAATAAGTTGTGTCTCTTAGGAAACCACCTGTTGGGCTTCCATAGTGGCTGTTGGGCCCCAAGTGACCCGAATATACTCCCTTGGCTTAATAATTTGGTTCTGGGGCTCTAACCATTTCGTTAAGCCCTCATTAACGTTTATTAATCACTATTTAACACATGCGTTCATTTAAATAGTTATCATACACGTTCCCAAGCCAGGTGGTCTCATTTTCATCAAATATTTACGTATACGATTTGCGTGGTCAAGTAAAACGAACCCATGATAACCATGGTCCTTATTCGTGTATTTTCAAGTGATTTTTTAGCTTTAGCTCGATGCTTAATCATGTTTTATTCGTTGTTATCACCACACAAGGTCTTATACGTTTAATATGGGTGCGTGAACCATGCATGGGTCGAGCCAAGCATGTTCTTGTCTACATACTTTGCTCAACCAAGTTTTACGTGACTTATTAACTTGATTATGAAAGTAACGAATGGAAAAATGACATGAGGAGTTTAGTCATGACTTTAAAGGGTCCTAGAGTCTTAAGGAGTGTCGTGTAGATAACCCAACATGTTTATATTCACACGCGTATAACCCTAAGCTCCAAGGCTTGTATACCCAAATCCTTAGTTCGTGTTTCCCTCTTCACACCCTTATACTCGATCTTAAATGCACCTTGTGTCCTTGAAATTGAAATGTGGGTCGTGTATGGTTCGGTTTTGATGTACGCCAAATGAGATAGGGAGAAATGAAGAGGTTTATCTTAGTGAGAGAGTTTGAGAGTTTAGAAATGTATTAAGTGTAGTTGTAAGTGTGTATTTATAGGAAAATGAGCTAGTTAGCTCCTCTTGGTCCTAAACCAACTACAAACGAGCTAGGAGGGGCGGTTTAGAGGTTTCTAGTTAATCACTCATGGTTTTATGCTAAACCACTCAAGTACTACTCTTAATTGCTCAATATTTGTACAAGATATGCTTAGATACTTGAAATCTTATAATTTGTGTGTATATACATGCATTAGCCAGGTATGGGAGGGAAAAAGAGATACTAAATGGTTTTTAACCATTGTGTAAATGTTAGTTTGGGGACACTAAGTACTAGTTTTAATTACTAGGAGATATACTTGTACTTAAGGATCAATATGAGATTTTCTAGTTAGCTAACACATAAAGTACGAATTTTATGTGGGTTTATCTTACCCATATTCGGCCTTGGTGGTTTATTAACATAATAATTATACAATTTTGTGTTTGAGGATTAAAAGTGGGTATTGGTTTGAGTCTAGGTATTTCCGAGGTGTGTCCAAAAGTATTTTATTGCGAAACGTAATGTAACACCCCCATTTTTACAAATATAGCAGCGGAAGCTAATCTGGGTATTACTTCATAGTACAAAATTCATAATCATAGAAAACGACTCAAAAAGAGACGTTTTGGAAAATGTAGTTATCATTCATTAAATCAGAGTTTTACAAAATGCCATTAATAGGCAACAGGTTCCAGAATCTAAAGAAATTGTAATTAGTTTGAATGATAACAATTTAGCCATCTTCAAATCCAGTGCCACTCCGAGCCTATGCCATAAGTTGGTTAATTACCTGAGATAAAACATGCTAAAAAGTTAACATAAAGGTTGATGAATATTTCATGAGGTTTTTCAGTTATATATTTGAATGAAAATTTTGATAATGGGTTTACGTTGTTATACACCCTTATAAAAACAAATATAATTGCCACTAGGCTCATGAAGTCCGAGAAGCCTTGGATATATTTGATACGTTAGAGCCAACGGGTGCCTTGCCAAAACACCCGCAGTTATATACTAATGGTGTGCAATTGGTTACTGTAGTGACTCGGTAAACCAACGGGAGTCCAACCCAATTAATCTATTCACAACATTCGCGCTTACTCCGTAGAGTAACTAACGGTTCATGATATTGGGGACTTAAAGGAAAATAGTTACTTAGGCAATAATAAATCAGAATAGCATACAGAAAACAATTGCATTCATGGTTATAGCATGTATCCCCCTCGCGGGTTTATAAAACATTTGAAATATTGAAATGCGAGGCTATGAACTCACCTTAACAGTATAGGGAAATCTGAGTGATAGCAAAGGTATATGGAATGAAAGTAACGGCTTCATCACACGCAACCTGGGGTAATATGTCAAGTGTTAGTTTGATTGAATATGTTTTACATTATAATGAATATCATCTTTGATTGAATTATTATGGAGTATTGTATCACCGTTTGGGCCATCATAATTCAGAGGTCATTCAGTAAACGTTTAAGGAGCTAGGGCACTTTAAATCATAAACCCAACAACTCAGTCAGAACGTAATACCAAGATGAAACCCCTTAATATGAAGCTCCCTATTATTGTGATACGATATAATTAGTTTTAAGCGTTTTGCTTGATAACTAGAAATGATAAGCACGTCAAGCATTAATTAAAGTTATGTCTTGTAATGTTTTGAACATGTTTTTATACTTTTTCAAAATGTTACATTTTACAACTTTAAGAATGAAAAATGGCAAAATATACCCTTGGGGTTTGCACTTTGACGAGTTTGGTCCATCAAGTTTAAAAGATGTACAAAGTAAACTTTGCACTTTCAAAAGTGACATAATAGACCCTTATAGTTATAACTTTAGAAGTATGGCAAAAATAGTCCTTGTACTTATAAGTTTTCAAAAGTTACGGTATATACCCCTTGCATGGAAATGATTTACAAAACAAGTCCAAAATCCATAATAATGAATATTTTCAGTATGAAAAGTAATTTACAGGTGATAGCTTAATAATATAAGCTAAAATATGAAAAATTTAACATAAAAAAAGTTTAAAAATAACGATTCGTTAAGCTAGAAGCAAAACGGTCGAATTAGGGTTTTAATAAAAAACGCTTAGGTTTTTATTTCAAATTCTTTCAAAAACCAATAAATTGTTCCAATAACATAATATATAAGATTATAACAATATTTGAGCATTATAACTTATAAGATCAATAAAAACTAATGAAAATAAGGGTTTTTTAGGGTTCATTTTGGATTAAAATGCCAAAACGCCTAGATTTTAGCTTAGAATCTTTATCAAGTGTTCCATAATCATGATCATAAGAGATATAATATGAGAATATGAGCAGAAATAGATTAGCATGAACGTGGTTTTGACCTTCAAGGATCAAAAATGGAGGATTATGGGTCAATTCGGTAGAGTTATTTTCACTCGTACGCCTTTGTCTTATTGATCTGGGCTTTCAAATCTTCAAGTTCACATGATGTTGTTCTAGAAATACTTAGGATCACTAGGAGGCAGAGATTGCAGCATTGAAGGGTTATAGAGGACGAAGTGTGGGATGAATTAAAATGGAGTGTGTTGGGTTCTACTTATAGTCGAACCACCCTTAAAGGCCAAGGGTTCCTTATGATCTGATATAGGACACGTGTACAAGCTAGGGATGGATGTGGAGAGGCTAGAGGATGAGTTGTATAAGCTAGAAACTAGTTAGAAGTCTTTGGAGACTCCATGTGCTTGCCGCGGCTTAACAAAAGATAAAGGAGGATATTTATGAAGCTAGTGACAAAGGGGAATGAAGTGAGGTGCTTTTAAGCAGCTAAAAAAAAAAAAAAGGGAAGTGAGGTGCTGTCATGGCGGTGCTTCGTTGCAACATGGTTGGTTATAAAATGGGTTAGAATTGAAGAAAAAGGTGTACGGGTCATGTTATGGTTCAGTTAGGGTTTATAAGAGTTTTTAAGCTTGTAATTCGTGTGTACTTGTTTAAGAATGATAGATTACTGATCCTAGAACTTATATTAAGGATAATAATCAAAATTTGATAGGTGGCTTGGGTTAAAATGGGTAGAAAATAAGTTAATAAGTCGCGGGTTCCAATTAGGGCACGAAATGGTTTCTTTAGGGTTTTTCAAGCTTTCCTAATTCAGTATCTGGCTAAGTATGGATGATAGATATATGTTTACAAGACTCCTATTAAGAGTTATTAGCAAGAATTCATAGGTGGTTTAGATTTAGAATAGGTGAAAATGAGTAAACGGGTCGAATGTTCCATTTAGGGCACGTTTAGGGTTTCTTGGTTTTAATTCATGTATAATGGTAACGAAATTATGAAATGATGATTTAATATGATTGATAATGTTGTAAATTAAGTTATTACAACTTATTGAGTGTTGGTGAGGTTTTTAAATGGATAAAAATCAATAAACGGGTCATGGTTTAGAAACTAGCTCGGGTTAGGGTTTCTAGGTTTCATTTCATGAAATCTTATGAAATGAGGATGATTATGGAATGTAAATGAAGTATATAACTTGCTTGTAACTTGTACTTGATAGATTGTACAAGATTGTTTAGGAAAACAGAGGTGAAACGGCTATTTTGGATTTGAAGATCTATCTTTATGATTTGTACATTATGCTTTAATAAGGACTTGTATTTGACTGGAGGAGTTTATACAACAGAATGAGATGTTATATTACTTGTACATACGCTTTAGTAACTTGTACATTCACTTTAGATATTAACCTTTCATGAAATTAGGGTTTAGAGGTATACGATAACGGTTTAAAGCCCGTCTTGATATAACTTTGCAAATGGTACATTATATGAGTAATGTACTTTGCAATAATGATATTAGGATATTGACTTGACATGTTATGATGTTTGCTTGACATATAAATAGATATAGATGGCATAGGTAGGTTGCGTGAGCTTGTCTACTTTAGTCATGCAAGTTACATTGCATATTGAGATATTGGTAATGCAAATAATGTAATAAAGCGAAAAATTTCCCCGTACAATTGTGATCATAATAAAATAGGTTGATTTTGCATTTGATGAAAATTCTGGGTTGTTATAGTCTCCACCCCTTACAGAAATCTTGTCCTGAAATTTAGTCGAATGCCAGAGAGATGTCAAAGAATGATTATGAATTGTAAGAGAGTTGGTAATCTTGTGGGATACAGATGAACAGATGACGAAGGTAATAATGATAACGATTAAGTGAAGAAAATGAATTATTTGTACAAAACTTATTGAAGAACACATGTATTTAACGTATTCTAATTCCTATAAACTTAAGCCTACTATATTTATAATTTGTCACTTACAAATATGAAAGCGTCCAATCCTTGTAATTGAGAATTTATAAATTCATAGTTCGGAGATTTATAATTTCCTTATTCAAATGAAGAAGCATCCTAATTCATTTCAATAAGATGATCATAAATTGTCTTACCTAAGCATAAAAACATGATATCAAAACGGTAATATGAAGAAAATGATATGAAAGGTAAGAAAAATATTGAGATATTAATTGTACTGACGCCCACATAGTCGAGGATGATAATTTATGTTTCAAAGGTATGAGGAAGTCGATCAGAGTTAAATGAATTTGACAAATATGTCGAAGTTTTGATATCACCAGATAACAAGATGTAACGGAATTATCACTTTATTATTTCATGGATAACTTTACATATGAAACTTTTAAAAGAGTTGACACTTATACTACGTGTCTCGTAGTAGGATTCTAGATAAAAGCAACAAATAACAAGGATTGTAGCTTGATGTTTGGGGTTTTCAAACTTATGAAGTGTGTTTCAGAAAATTTTGGTGATGAACTTGAATATCTTCGAGAGTTGTTTCTAGAGTAGAAATCCTAAAGCGAACGAAACTTGCTCGTATGCTTTCCTATGGCCTTGTTGTTTGCTTTTGAGCACTGATTTGCATAATGTCCTTTCTTTCCACAGGCATTACAAGTTACGGATACTGTTTGTAGATCGTTTCTAATGGTTGGTCTTTTGTTTCTGCAATTCTTGGTCAGATGACCTACTCTGTTGCAAGTCCGACACTTGACAGTGCAAGGACCTATGTGATGTAGGGTGCATCTTTCACACAAGGGACGATTCCCAGTATATCTATTGGCGGCAGCATAAGTCCTGAAGGTTTCTTGCTTCTGGTTCTGCTGTTGGTGGTAATCATTGTTACGGTTGTTATTGTTATAGTTATTCTAATAGTTGTTGTTGTTGATGATGTTTCTCTTATCCTCAAGCTTTTGTTTGTGATCATTGGTTTCTTGCACAGAATCATGCTTATTAACTGATCCGTTAACCTTTGGTCTATGTTGATGGCTTCCTCCAAAGTTTGAGGCTTCGAGGCAGTAACATTTCCTTCAATACTTCTGGGTAATCCACTGATGAAGACTTCCATAAGTTTCTCGGTGTTTGGTACCATGTTTGGGCATAAGACGGCTAATTCCTGGAATCTCCTAATGTAAGTCTTATGATCATTTCCTTTCACGGCCAAGTTGTAAAATTCGTCTTCCATTTTCTTGACTTTAGTTCGAGGGCAATACTTATTGGTTAAGAGTCTCTTCAATTCGGTCCAGGTGATTTGATTGGCTTGATCTATTCCAATAGGTTGAATGTATGAATTCCACCAGGATAGGGCATCATTGGTTAAAGTACCGATAGCAAATGTCACTTTGTTTTCATCGGCACAGTTGCTACCAGAAAATACCAATTCAGTCCGCTCAAACCAGCGAATGAGGCCAACTGCTCCTTCCATACCATTGAAGTAGAAAGGTTGACAGATAATGAACTCTTTATAGTTTTCCGTTTTTGCTACAGGAATTCCAGTAGGTCCGGTGTTCCTGTTGGGATTACTAGCACTTGCCATTGTTGCAGCTTGTGCTTTGAGAGCTGAGGAAATGCCATCAGTAATTAGTTGCCGGATGGCAGCCAAAGTTATGGCTGATGTTTCAGATGTTGATGTCCTTTTGGGAGGCATTCTATCAACATAAGAGAACACATGATAAGAATGGTGATGCTTAAAGAGTAATGCTTATTTTTGAATTTTAAGCACTTAGAGGTTATGATATAATGATGAAAATGGAGATAATGATGCAAATGATGGAGATGATGATGAAAGAGAGATAAGCTGGAAATAAGGTACGTAACGGGATTGCCTTCATAAATAACATCCTCTACAGTACCCAGTCAAGATTGACAATGTTTTTATTTATACCAAATCATACCCCGTGGCGTAGATATAGCTATAACTAGTCCTAGAATAGGTTGCTTGATATTGAGCTTTTGATATCACAATGATTTGTCAAGTCGAAATTCTAAAGTGAGCAAAAGGCAATCTTATCCCTTTGGCCTAATTTGCATCCTTTAAAAGTTGATAATCTGAAACGAACTCTCTAATTTCGTCACTAGTTCTTTGTTATGATCATCTATTAATATGTCCTTCTCAATTTTCACAATGCGGTGAAAGATAGTCTTCTAAGTAAATTCCAAAATATCATGATCTGTCTCTCATGATGCTTCAGATGTATCTTACTTGAACTTTTTCCTATTTCAAATATCTGAGGTGGGGTAGGAGTATAAACTGAGAAAGATGGTGATACCAAATCACAGGTTTGATTCCGAGATGAATTAGATAACGTAGTTGAGGAAGAAGATGGGGAATGGATTTGCTTCTTAGGTGGTAATAATTCTTCAGGAACAAAGAAATATCAGGGATCAAATAGTAGTGATGGTGGTAATACAGGAGATAGAGTCAAAATACTGTGAGAGTAATAGAATCTGTGGTGAAATAGGTGTTTCCTTAGCATAAAATGCTTGTACGTCATTTAAACAAGGATTATTATAGAAAGGTGAGATCACTGATGGGATTATATTAGAGTTTTCCGAAGAGTTAAAAGAAATGCTTCCTGATGAAGCTGAGAAATAATCTGATGAGACCAAAGTATAGTTAAGAATATTCATAGAGGAAAAAGCATCCTCAATATCAAAAGTAGAGTAGTTGGGAGAAGACATCGTTCTGTTAATACACCCATTTAAATAATAAAGTTATTTATTGGTAAAGTAATAATAGTTATGAAAACTTTTACAACGTGTTTCTGGGAATGCAGTGGCACGGAGGACTTTGATGGCTAGAAAAAGTAATGTGGTTATAGTTAAGGTTTTAACCTTGTTCTCTATAACTATGGCGCTGATACCAATCTGTAACACCCCCATTTTTACAAATATAACATCGGAAGCTAATCTGGGGTATTACTTCATAGTACAACATTCATAATCATAGAAAACGACTCAAAAGAGACGTTTTGGAAAATGTAGTTATCATTTATTAAATCAGAGTTTTACAAAATGCCATTAATAGACAACAGGTTCCAGAATCTAAAGAAATTGTAATTAGTTTGAATGACAACAATTTAGCCATCTTCAAATCCAGTGCCACATGCCGAGCCATGTCATAAGTTGCTTAATTACCTGAGATAAAACATGCTTTAAAAAGTCAACACAAAGGTTGAGTGATATTCATAGGTTTTCAGTTATAATAGTTTGAATGCAAATTTGATATGGGTGACGTTTGTTAAAAACACCCTGTATAAAACAAATATTATTTCCCATAGCTCAAGAATCCGAAGCCTTAGATTATATTTGAATACGTTTAAAGCCCCCAAACGGGTGCCTTTGCCAAAACACCCGCAGTTATATTCTAATGGTGTGCAATTGGTTACCGATATAACTGGGTACACCAACGGGGAGTCCAGCCTAAATAGATCTATTCCAACATTGCCGCCTTACTCCGTATGGGGGGGGAAGAAAAAACTATAACGGTTCATGATATTGGGGACTTAAAGGCAAATAGTTACTTAGGCAATAATAAATCAGAATAGCATACAGAAAACAATTGCATTCATGGTTTATAGCATGTATCCCCCTCGCGGGTTTATAAAACATTTGAAAGATTGAAATGCGAGGCTATGAACTCACCTTAACAGTATAGGGAAATTTGATTGATAGCAAAGGTATATGAAATGAAAGTAACGGCTTCGTCACACGCAACCTGGGGTAATATGTCAAGTCTTAGTTTGATTGTTATGTTTCAAAACTTTATAAAGTATAATGTATATCTTTGATTGAATTATTATGGAGTATTGTATCACCGTTCGGGCCATCATAATTCAGAGGTCATTCAGTAAACGTTTGAGGAGCTAGGGCACTTTAAATCGTAAACCCAACAACTCAGTCAGAACGTAATACCAAGATGAAACCCCTTAATATGAATCTCCCTAGTATTGTGGTACGATATAGATTCGGGATAGGATTTTTAAAAAGCACATCGATGATGAATTTTATAATAGTTATAACATAATCGGTTTTAAGCGTTTTGCTCAATAACTGGAAATGATAAGCACGTCAAGCGTTAATTAAAGTTATGTCTTATAAGGTTTTGAACACATTTCTACACTTTTTCAAAATGTTACATTTTAGACCCTTAAGAATGAAAAATGGCAAAATATACCCTTGGAGTTTTCACTTTTACAAGTTTGGTCCTTCTAGTTTAAAAGATGTACAAAGTAAACCTTGTATTTTGGAAAGTGACATAATAGACCCCTATAGTTATAACTTTGATAAAATGACATTTTCAGTCCCTTTAGTTATAAGTTTCAGAAAGTTACGATATATACCCTTTTGCATGAAAAATGTATCGTTTTTAGTCCAAAATCCATAATAATGATATTTTTCAATATGAAAAGTAATTTACAGGTTATAGCTTATTAATATAAGCTAAAATATGAAGGTTTAACGTAACAAAAGTTCAAAATAACGATTCGTTAAGCTAGAAATCAAAACGGGTCAAATTAGGGTTTTAAAATGAAAACGCGCGGGTTTTAAGCTCAAATTCCTTTAATACTGTATAAAGTACTTATAATATTATTATATAAGCTTATTAGGATAGATTATAACATTAGTTTACAAGTTTAGCTTATAGATTAAGCAAAAACATGAAATTAGGGTTTCATGAGCTCGGTTTGGATCAAAAAGGTAAAACACATATGTTTTTGAGTTCAAAGATTTTAACAATGGTTTAAGCATCATTATATGAACATTAGAAGAGTATGAAAACAAATGTGAGCTTATGGAACCTGGTTTTGAGCTTATAGCTTGGAAACGGGTTGAAATGGGGATTTGTAGCGTCGTACGCCTAGAATAACAACTCCAGGGCTTCTTTTCTTGGTTTATTTGCTTGAATTATACTCTTGGGACCTCTTATAACTTCCTTGATTAGACCTTGGACTCCATTGATGATTAGAAAGAAAGATTGAAATTGTGAGTTGAATGAATGGGGTTTACCTCCTTTATATAGGGTTCAAACTCCTTAGAGCCTAAGGAAACTTGATGGTTAAGTTTAGGACACATATGGTATGACTAGGAAAGGCTAGTGGTGATATGGAGAAGCTAGGAGATGATAAGGAGAGGCTATGGAAGTAGGATTGCAATGTGGAAGTATGAGGTGTTTGTGTGGCCACGACTAAGGACAAGGAAGAAGGAGGTGATGTGTCTAACTTGGGGACCAAGTATTGATTTGAGGTGCTTGTAAGCAGCTTGTAGATGAAGTAGGTGAGTCATGGAGGTGTGTAGGGAGGTATTGCGTACAGTGCTAAGTTAAAGAATGGTATGTGATCTACTAGTAGTCTTCCTTACACAATGCAAGATGTGGAAGATTGTATATAGGATGAGTTGCGTCTGGGTTTGACGGATTGGGGTACTAAGTTTAGATAGATATAGTAGTTTTGTAAGGATAACTAGAGACAGATACATTGTGGGGAGAGTTGCGGCAGATGGGGGGGGCGTGGGGGGGGCGCGAGTGGTAGTGACGGCAGGCACAGGGGAAGGTGGTGATGAGAGGCAGGGATGTGTTAAAATGTAATCGGGTCATTTAGGGCTTGGTGTTTTTAAGGTTTGTATTCGTCTAGGTTAAGGTTGTTAGGTATAATTTAAGGTTTAGATTAGGGTTTGGATTATAGTTTAGTGTTTAGTTTAAGGGTTAGGCGTGTGTTTAATTTAGGGCTTAATTTTAGGTTTAAGGTTAAATTAGGGTTTAGGGTTTCGTTTTAAGTTTTAAGGTTTTTAAAATATGTATGAGAGCTTAGGAGTAGAGTAATTAGGGTTTAGATGTTGTACATTGAGTATAGTAGCTTGTACAAAAGTGGTGGTAAAGAAACTAGAATGAGAACGATGGTAAAACAGCTATTTTTGATACCGTGCATTAATGACTTGTACATTAAGCTTTAAAAGACTGGTACCTTATTTTGGAGGGAAAGTATATTCAAATGAGATGTTATATTACTTGTACATGAGATTTGATTACTTGTACATTCATCTTGGATGTTTACATTACCCAAAATTAGGGTTTAGGCATAAACG
>BQNB010005794.1:4606-16984 GCA_026074375.1 Tanacetum coccineum | reverse complement strand
AAAGTGGGTATTGGTTTGAGTCTAGGTAAGTCTAGGTATTTCCGGGGTGTGTCCAAAAGTATTTTATTGCGAAACGTAACCCTTTTACGCGACCAATAAAAATAAAATACGCAAAGTTAATAATTATCTTCTTAATAATTATATAGTATTTGGTTGATGTAAACCTTAATTTATTTGATGACCTTTTACATTAAATGATTATTTCTAGTCTACGCGATTTAGCTTAAAAGTTAATTTAAAAGTAAACCCGTATCGGACCAAAATAAATAGTGATGAATAGTAGATGTCGTAAAATGACCTGAAATTGAGAAATGTTACACAGGTTAACATAACCCAGAGCCCAACTCAGAAAAAGACCCTGTTTTCTTTACTCCGTTCACCCTCTTAGGATAACTATTATGAGACACCACCCCAGACCCGAGCACCCATGTAAGAGGGCCACCTGGTCAGGTTGCTCAATAAAGCACCCAGTGGGGGAAAACGGAAACACAACCAAAACTCATCCACATCTGAACACCTCCGAGCAATTCAAATAGACAGGGAACAGTTTTTTCAGATGATATATGATTATGAACTCCCTGATTACCAATCCATGCCCAATAATGTAAGTGTTGATGCGACGTATTGCAACACCGAAGTTTTACAATCCTCCTAGGCAGAGTACCTAATCGTTATAGTGTAGTATAGGCAAGAATCGAAGGATTGATCGTTCTCTAGGGGAATAGTGAGGTAGATTCGAATGGTATGTCACTATGTTGAGAGAGGTGGTTTTAAACTAAACTAAACTAATTCTAATAATCCAAGAAAAGCAAAAGTTATGGGAACTCATATAGGTAAACAAACGTGCTTAATTAATCATTCACTACTCCCTAGTTGGTCCTTTTAACATGTTTCCTTGTCACCCTCGTTAGTCTAAAGTGTATGTATTCCTCTTTTTCAATTGCAGATCGGTCAGAAACGCACCTACGTGATCACCTAAGTAGACAGCTCCTGAAAACGCTCTTCATACCCAATAGTTAAACCACACATTTTAAATACTTAAATAATTATCTTCCCAAACGTGAGGGTTTCATACCCAATAGAAACGCACCTACGTTTCACTAGACGTCTTCGCATAAAAAATATTTTACAACTAGTTTTCTAATGCCTAACATGCACACCACTAACAAGAAGCAACAAATTAAAGTTCACAACTAGGTTTCACGCAATCATAAGCAAACACATATAAATTTAGCCTAACATGTCAACAAGAAGAAAAGAAAAGCAATTAATCATCAAACATATAGACATATTTGAATGATTAAAGATTGTTTTACTTATCTTCAAACCAACATGAGAGTATGTAAGTACAAAAGGCATAAAAAGCACAAAAACGTCTATAATGGCTGCACTATAGCTCTTCCAAGTTTCACACACGATTTATGAAAATAAAGGGTTTATATAGGAAAATACTTATGACGACGTCACTAGGGTTTTGTGACGCCGTTAGTGACGTCGTCCCCGTCGACTTCAACTTAAGGTTTCTTGCACCGAGTGGATCTTGACGCCGGCAGGACATTATGTGACGTCGTCATGAGCTTCTGGTCACGCTCTCTTGACTCACTGAACCGTCAAAAAACTTGTCCAAAACTTTACTTTCTAGGCACATTTAGTGACCACGTCAAGATGGTGGTCGTGAAGCTAAAAAGTTATGTTTTTGCCTTGTTTCTTCCTGATTCGAGCCCAAGTCACGTGTATTCCATCTAAGTGCCTTTCAAATGCTAATTACAGCAATAGAAAGGATTTTGTGCAATAATAGAGCATATTTGCATAAATTTAAGGGTTAAATGACCTCGAAAAAGTGTATAAAATGACACCTCATTAAGTGTATACGGAAGGGTCGGTGATCCCGATCCCCACATATGATCATTCGAGGGAGCAATCAAAAATTGTGCTTGGAACGACCAAATAGCCTGCCACATGTTTCAATATACCCTTGCCGACTCGACATTGTCATTGTTCCAAAGAAAGGAAAAGCACATTATCTCAAGATGGAAAGACTCAAAAGATAAGTTTCTTTTCAACTTCCATCCAATGCAGGATTACACTGAGAACCTCATTGATTTGCAACTATTAAGGCAGGACCAGGTGAGTCCTTCAAAGACTACTGAGAGGTTCAACAATGAAACCATGAAGATCCCAGGTCTCAGTAACCAACAACTGAATGGAGCATTCATCTTTGGCATGGTCCATGGCCAATTCTCGAAAGAACTTGGTCGTAGGTCGCCAAAGACGTGGAATGAATGTTTGGAGCTCGCACGAGAGTTCATTAAGGGGAAGAAACTGAATGCCAAATGGCGAAGCGGGGATCAAAAGAATATAATCTATAAGTCACAACGAAAATGGCAAGCATCACCATGACAACAGGTCAAGGTCAAAATTTGGACACCTTGGAAGGGATAGAGATAGAAGCGATACAAGGAAGAATGAGCACATGGAAGCTAGGAACAACCTCATTAGCACTTTATCAAAAACACCCGCTGGTATTCTCATATCAGAGAACTAAAAAGGAAAATGAGAAAGCCATTAGTCAGAGCAAATTCGATCACCTCGTTTAGGCAGCGAAAAAATAGCCAATACTAACAATTCTCATGAAGAACCAGCATGTCACATAAACATGATCGAATCTTTCCAATCATGCAAACAAAGAAGTCACAAGAGACCAACAAACAGCCTCACCAAAAATCATTTCAGGAAGCTCATTCATCCCATCATCAAATCCAGCTGTCATTACAAAGTATTTTTCGTTGTTTGTTAAAGATTGACGATTCTTGAAATGATACAACAGAAGTAAAAACAAAAGTATATAGAGTTAAGAGACAATCATAGATTAGCACCACATCTTACTTAGTAAGATGGGTGATGGGTAACCTCTTTATCGTGTTGGACTGAAAAAGAAAAAACAAACAAATTTTGCATTTTATTTCGTCCGACTGATAAGTGGTAAGAAGCTAGCCATATGTTTTTGTAAAAGACAAACACACCCTTAATAAACTAGTTAGGCTTGTTAGAATGTATATAAAATTGCTAAACTAAAGTGCTTAAATTAAATAACATAAAGCAAACTTAAATGGCAAAAGTGAAAAGACTAATATTCGAATGGTGTATATGCATGCTTCTTGTGCCACATGTTGGGTTATGGTAGTTGGCTAGCACGTATACGTTACGAATATGTGAGCCTATTGGGGGCACACGCGTTAAACACTTAGAGTACGTTTTACTTCACGATAAGTATTTAAATAGTCGTTAGTTACCGTTACTCGTTTAACTAGTTTAACGGACATATTTAAATATGAACCGAAAAGACTAAAATTGACAAAACCCGGATCCTAAGGGAGCTCAAATAGTGACCGGCCCTATGGGAAGTTCGAGATGGGTTAGGAGTCGATTTTAGTTAATAAGGAAAAGAGAGTTGTTTTGTGATAATGATTGGAGGTATCCTAGTTTATCTAGGACCAGGGTTAGGTGACTATATATATACCCACCCCTACCTCATTCATTGATTCAATTTGATTCACTCGATCCTATATTATAACCCTAATAATACACGACACAATTTGATTCATAAATCCTTACGTGTATTACACCAGTAGCAAAACCATATCCATGTAGATAATATACATGCATGCATTACGTATACTTTTATTATGTATGCATCTTTGCATGTAGTAGATGCATGCTAGTAAACAACTGGAAACAAACAGATGCATCTACTATAAGATAAATTTGTTTCACATTCACAGCAGTAAAGACTTGTAGTCGAATGGTTGTGTTGCTCGCTACTGTACTCACAGACATGGGTTCGTTTCCCATGGTAGTCTGTTTTGGGTTTTACTTTTAATTAGGTTTTAGTTCGATCCAAACGCATACCACTTAGGTATTTGGATCGAATCTAGAACAAGTATTAAACATGGGTTGTTTGGTTTTCGGTACAAGCTCACAAGGGTGCGTTTGGTAATTAATTCAAGACACATGGTGTTTGGATTCGTGAAGGTAGACTAGCAATCAACTCATACTCGGTTGACGTGTTTGTGTGAGCAACCATAGAGGCGATTTACTTTAGTCGCTTTATTCGTTTTCTTGATCAATTGGCTAAGAGGTATGCGTTTCTATTTACTTCTTATTATGTGTTAACCTATATGCTATTACTAGATCCAATCCGCTGCGTACTCGTAAGTTAATGGTTACCTAGATTATAAAATCCCAACAGTTTATTCATAGTAGCATTTTGTTTGCTTATGTTTAATGTTCACAATATTATACAGGTTGTTAACCAAAGGATGCAGACCGGGCATTTTGCTTCATCCCTTGATGTTGTTCAGCTTATTGTTCTAAAGAGGGATTTAAAGGGATTTTTGCGATATGTGATCCGAGAAACAAACAAATTAATGTGGTAATAATTGAAAACTAGTCATTTATTAGTTTGGTTCAAAATGAGGCTGGTCGGATTTTTGACCAACTAACACTTTTTAAGCCATTTTTCATAGAAGTTATATATAGTTGGTGTTAATTTTGAGTTTAGAAACAAAACCTATTTATTTTAAGTACATAAGTATTTGAATAAAACAATTTAAGAGGTTCAATGCATCAAGTATTTTAACCCATTCTCTTTTTTTGCAAAATTGTATGATTTGACCCATGTAAACAGTTTTTTTTGAAATTGCAGGGGTATTGTTCTTTTCTATCATGAGACTAGCCTATCGATGCCTTCCATTATTGCTTATATGAGCAACTTCAAATTCGTTGGTGCTTTTGTCGTTAATTATTGAGGTATCAGCATGTTATCATCTATGTTATCAGCTTAATTCATTTGTATGTATGCTCTTTTTGTTGAAGTCAAACTACCCAAGGACATGTAGCCATCTTCTTTATGGGTACATGTGCTATGACAGGAGCCATTACGACACCTCTAGATGTAATAAAGACTAGATTGATGACTCAAGTAAAGAATGGGACATAATCCGAACATATCGCATATTCTAACAAGCGACCTAAGGTTATATATTGATGTTAATTAAGTTTTAGTTTCTATTAGTTTTTATGTTACATGTGTTTCTTAAATACATTCTTTAAATTAATAATATATTTTTAGTTTTATTAGAATAATAAAGAAATTAATTAAACAATTCAAGTTGTTGTTTATGATGCATCAAAGTAGTTTTAAATGGTGTTTGAGATTTTTTTTTCAAAATTTTCTGATTAAATAATCGATTGTTTGGATGATTTGATAAATCTATTTAATGAAGAAATTGCATTTATAGAGTGAATGAAAATGTCTGTTATGGAATGAACAATGATGTTATCTTTTAAAATGGGAGAATAAATCTCAACATAGATTAAAAGAAATAGTAAATAAGCCATAGTATATGTTTATCCTATCACTAGAAAGTAGAATCTGATGTAAACAGATGCTAAAAAACTGAACAAAACCATTGTTGCTTCAGCCCCCACTGATAAGCTGAAGGCCTCAAATTTTCAGCATCACTTATTAAGATTGGTACCTAGGAGGTATGCTCACACCTCATATGTTCGAATACATTTACTTTTTGTCGTTAGTAGAATTGGTATATTTTGCGTTATACCTCAAACTAGCTTGAGATTGTGTTTAACATTCCGTTATTTTATAGTATAAATCGACATATGAATGAGACTTGGTGGCTTAGTGTTACTTTGCAAATCATTACTTCACTAGCAAAAGCATAAATAAGCTCACTGTTGAAGCAAATTTACGTGGCCGCTTAGGCTTGGCAATTGGGCTTCGAACATAAGGATTGTCGGGTTCATTTTTGACTCCTTTGGACCTCGGCTGGAAGTAAGAGTGTGGTTCAGCTTCGACTCCTTCAGAGGCTGTTGTAGCTCCTTCGTCCCGTAGCTGAAAGTAAGACATAACACCGTTAGCTCACCCTAGGGTTTTAATCCGAGACCAACCTCCGGCGTGAGAGTAAGTATTGGTATATGTTGGTATATATTCTAGTGAGGGAAACTAAAGAGAGAAAGACAGTAAATATGGTTCGGAGTGTGTGTAATCTATTTGTCCCTTGGGGCAGACCACTTCTATTTATACTACTCGGGCTTCACCTGACGACACAAGGATTGTGGTTATCGTCTTGTAGCAGCGAGGAATTAGCTGAACATGTACTTCCTCTGTATTCGCTAGTGGTCATCCTGACACCACGTGACTGTAGTGGTCATGGTCTAGTCAAACTGACACCATGTGACTGTTGTGGTCCTGGTCCTTCTAACACCATGTGACTGTTGTGGTCCTGGTCTGGTCCTTTAGACATTGTACTAGTCTAACCAACACCGATGCGACTGACTTCGGACCTGAACCATCCTTCGATCGTTCAGCTATCCTCAGAGTACCGTTTTGGCATCGAGTGCTTATATCGCAAGTATTCTCAAAGGAGTAAGTTAATTGTGAATGTCTCCTTTAGATGGTCTGGATCTGAGGACTACTCAGAAGGTCTACTCTGAAGGTTTGCTCAAGAGGTCTGCTTAGTCTATCTTTAGGATTAAGAGTAGTTGATTGTGATTAGCTCCTCTTGATTAGCTGGAGGAGACTATACCTCATCATATCCCCTCAGTCTAGTATGATGTGGTCTTAGCCATGTCATGCTAGACTCAAGTGTTTGTTGTAACAGCATGCTTGATGGGTGTGATATTGGTTTCTTCTAGACTTGTCATTAAATCTTCCTTATTGGCTTGAGTAGACTGTTTCTCATCATGTACTTAGCTCCTTCTAATTGGCTAGACGAGACTATACCTCAGCATGTCTCCCTAGTCTAGTATTTGTAATTCTTTATTGTGAATGCTAGACTCCAATTATGTGTCATGCATCTTATTTTCGCTGAAACTGGTGCAGGAGAAGAGTATTGTATATCCCATCCTCCGGGGGTTCCTTATTTGCGCGCTTCTGTTTCAAGCTTCCGCTTGACTGTTCCATTTTTTTGGACGACGAGAAGAATATCGATTCGGTTGGTGATTCCCATGGTAATTCACCGCCCTTTGGTGGTGAATTGTAGGTCAAGTCTCAATAAGCCTTATCAAGGCTGGAGTCGATTGAATCTTTTTGACGTGATGTTTCTTATGTTGTTATATGCTCAGAATATGCTGATACTATGTCATTTCAGAGGTTCTGAACTGTTTAAGGGAGCTTCATCGTCCAACGGTTGTTTGATTTACTTAGAGAGCTTGCCTTACCAAAGGTTGTTCCATCATTCTTTGGCGGGGATTGCGCCACTGAGTTTTCCTCTTTTCTAATTTGGTAAGAGCTATTTGTATTATTCGGCTTCGATGCTTCCTTTAGTGCTTAGCTTCGCTACTTCTGTTCCTTCGAGCTAGGTATTCATTGCTTCCTCATCTTTCTGTTATGACTAAAAACGATATGCACATATATATGTCTATGTTACCACAGGACGAGCTAGAATCCTTGATAATGAACTATTCCTTTAGGCTTGCACCCTCGCATACCTTCTCTTAGTGTTTTTTGATGTGTTAAACTTCATAACATAGCATATGTTATTCTCGTCCATGTTGGTCTCAACACTGGCTGGTCTAATCTTCTTGCTAATCATACCACTATCCTTGTTGTGGAGGATGCTTGTTTACCTGATCTAACTCCGGACGAAGTTATTGCGAGTAGTTCTGGTCCCACAGTCGTTAGAAAGGTTAATCATGCGGCAGAGCGAATAGCCTCTTCCTAGCCGAAGGAGCCCTCCAATGCGACTAAGAAAACTGACTTACAAAGTTTCCGAAGTTGGGTCGAGTGCTCCTTTTACGAAGCGTGTAAATGATGTGGGAGATTCTATTGATGATGTCAATGATGATGATGACTAAGATGATACACGCTACCATTATTCCTTTACTAAGTATCTTGACAGAAGTTTGGATGCAGTTGGAATAAATGACTCCACTAGAGCTGTTTCAGCCGTCCCTGTTTTGAGCTTTGATCGGAGGACAAGGAAAATGGTTGATCCGCCTGTTATCCTTTTTTAGCATATGCTACCCGTCAACCCAAACCATTTTGGGTTCTCCGTTGTTCATAAAACATCGATCTTCTTGAGCCTGCTAGTGTTGCTCAAGGTAGGGTTTGCCTCTTCTTTTTCTTTTTGTAAGATTTTCCTTTTGTGTTCGTTGTCAATTTCCTCTATTTTCCTTCAATTGTTGTTAAGGATGCTTTAGCTCAAGGTGCTGAAGGAGTTAAGGTTGATGAATATCATCAAGTGCTTGGAAATGAGGATAGGCTGGAGGAAGATGTCCCTTATCGTACTAGAGTGGATGATGATGGTGTTGAATTTTCTCCTGAAGGTGGTGACTACTTTCCCACCATAGGTGATGAGATCAAGAAAGAAAAATGCTCCCTCTTTCTCCTTCTCCTTATTACATGCCTTGTCCTTATGCTGATGGTTCCCTCATTCTGGCTGAGCTACTCAAGATGAAGACTATGTCTCTGCTCAAACCCTTTAATTAATGAATGTATTAACTGCTCTTTTGGTTTCCCACGGTTCCGAATTGAATATTTGTTGCTCCTCCTTAGCTCACTTTTATGAGGGATTTGTTTAAAGGCTCCGTTCGAGTTTTCCGAACAACCAACTGTGCAGGTTGTTGGCCCTGCTTCCGAACCAGACACGTTGAAGGAGAACTAATAAAAGTTTTATGAGCACTCTACTCGGTTAATTGACGAGCTGCCTAAGTTCAAGTCTAGGCTAATGCAGCAAGGGGTTGGCTTAGATGAACTGAAACATGATCCGTCTGCTGAAGAATCTTTGACCCACGAGTGTAAGGATGTGATTGTCGAGAATGAATATGAGATCATAAGTCTTGTGGTATTAAGCATTTTTTTGCAAGTTGATATCGACCATCTCTTTCGAAAGCTACTTCAGATGGTTTCTAACTTTGTTCTAGGAGCGAAGACTGAGCTAAACAAGGCTGATTTGGAGGAAGTAGCTGATGTGGAGGAAGTAGCTGATCTGGAGCCGGACTAGCTTCCTACTTCGGCTTCTGTAGTTCTTGTGTCTTTAACCGTTCCTATTTTATTTTTTTTCGCACAAGACTTTTGCCCATACATCCGTTCCAGATGCCTCAAAAGGCAAGAAGACAACCAAAACTAGCATTCCTTCGGGAGTTTGATTTGTCCTCCTTTTGTCATGAATAACTTGAACTTTTCATCTTTCTTGTTATCTTTTGCCCTCTTTAGGAAGGAGTATGTGGTGTGCCGGAGATCTTTTGGTTGCTCTGAGCTTTTGAATATCTGATTGTTGATTGATACCTTCTCTGGTTATGTGGGCCCCCTTTATGGCCTCATCTTGCTTCACCAACTCCTTTTTTCCTTTTTTTTCTTTCTTTGAGGATTGCGCTGGTCTGGAGGGATGGTGGACTCATCTTCTCTTGGATGATGCTTGATTTGGATGCCCTCCTTTGGTGGGGCAATTTCCCCTGCTCCTGAGGAGCTATCTGTTTCCAAAGCTCTTATCCTCGGGTGTGTTTTCCTTCCCTCTCGGTTAGATCACTGCGCTTCTTTAATTTGCCTGCATTTTTTGATAAAAAAATTTCTTGCTCGTTTGCATGTTTTCATGATAAATTATAGCACCCATGTTGTACTTTTGGTGCTATCATCTCCATCCGATTTAGCTATTTACCGGAGAGTGCTAATTAGTGTTAGGCATAGGTTGTTTAGCCAAATGTAGTACCATCAATCTGTATGTCAATTATTTATGTGGATCATCACAAGCTCATTATTCCAAACCCATGTGTTTCATCCTTATATTGCCAGGAGGCGTCCTTCCGTATGATACAGAATCATTAGTACACATGTTACATTATTACGAGCGCTTTTTACGTTTGTTTTAAACAAGTTCTGTTTGCATCGGAGTAGGAATTTTATGTAGAGTTGTCGTCGGTACTGTGTTTGTTACTTAATGAGAGACATAGTATTAGCCAACTTATGCTCATTAAGTTCACATACATTGGCAATTTTGTTACACTTAATCCCTACCTAGTTACATGTTTTGACAATCACTTGTAGCACCTTTTGTTGCATGCCTGGTGGTGTCATATCCATCCGATGTAGCTATTCGTCAGAGAGCTTGGCAAGAAAATAAGAGGGGTCGAGTACATCCCTTTTCTTTTGCAATACAAGCATGTTTTCACAATAACTTATCCCCTCGCCTTCCCACCAAATGTGACAAGGTGGGGATAATATTAAGATTTTATCGATTTTATCCGGAGGTAGCGAGCCGTCTGTCGTTACTTACTTATTATGTGGTAATGAGTCCAATCATACAATTTAAAGAACGGTTGTTCCAGAGGCACAACCTCCTCCTATAATTTGAAAGAAAGGTAATACTCGAATATTCCTATGAGGTTATGGTTGTCTGGTTCGAAGGTTGGCTTCTTCAGACGTGAGGTGACCCTTGTCCCTTGGCTACTTCAGAGTACCGTTCCAGGGTGGTCTTCTTATAATTTATCTTTAAAATTATGAGTGGGCAACTAAGATTATCTCATCTTGAGTTTCTAAAGGAGACAATACATTACCACATGCAAACCAATACATTACGAATCAGAGCTTATTTATTTAGATCTACGCAACTATACGGAGTTCTAAAAATTCTCGTCTATGCCTATGCATGGTTTACTCGTATATTATATGTAAAAAGGTGATTTCCATTGTTTGCATTATATATGTAGTAGAGTGAGAAGGCAATTAGTCATGGATTATGTGCACTGGTACCATGTACCGGACCAACATCCTTATTTCACAATATCATGATACAAGATTATTGTTTAAATTAAGAGGCTAAAGTAAGATTTATAGTTGTACTACCAAGGAATCTAGTTATGTGCATTCTAACCTTGTATGGCAGCTTAAGAATGCATGAAAGTAAAGAATTCAAGCACTTACTAGTATATGCAAATGATATGTGAGATGAAATGAGTGTATTCTGGATGAGTTATTTCCTACCTTTGTGTGACATGCTACCTCAAAGAGCTCAATCGGAGGGACATCACCTTACATGATTCTGAACGAGCGATTTTATGCCTTTGCATAACATGCTACTTCTGGATGCTCCATCAGAGGACCATCACCCTAGATGATTTTGAACGAGCGATTTCATGCCTTTGTATGACCTGCTACTTCTGGATGCTCCATCGGAGGACCATCACCCTCGATGATTCTGGATGAACGATTTCATAACTTTGTACGCCATGGTGCCTCCGAACCAGCATCTGACATGCTTCTTTACCCGTATACACATGCAAGACTTGGAAGTGTCTTTCTTCTCCGATGCATTCCTTTAGTACTTCAACATGGACTGCGTCTTGCTTGGTTCTTCCTCATTTTAAGGGATTTGCTGGAGGAGATTCTCCTAGCTCCCTTCATTGACAGGGAGCTCCTAAGTCTCCATTCTGGAATCTCAATCAAAAAGTTTACGAGGAATTCCTTTTCCCCCGTCCCGCTGATCAAGCTCTTTTATAAGGTTGTTTTGCATATTGAGGACCCTCTGACTCTTCTCTTTTTGATTCATCACAAATGAGCAACCTTGGGATTTCCCCAATCTTGTCAGGTTGGTCAGGCTCCCCGATCAGTGTTCTCCATGATTCGATGTTCTCCTTGATGAAGGTAAAAAAATGAGTTATTTTGGCCAACGGAGCTGGTGTGGTGGGTCCTTCACATGAACCCATTCCCATTCTTGATGAATAACTCTTGATGAAGTGTCCTCAACACTATTTAACAGAGATGCAGGAGGTAATCTTGTTTTATAATAGATTGGATGTCCAAACTAAACAGATTCTTGATTCAAAAGGTGTCATACCGTCTAAGACTGTTGCCGATGCAAAAGTAGCCATCCAAGAAATGGCTAAATACTCTCAAAAATGGCACAATAAAACATCTAGGACAAGAAGTAATGAAACTTTTGATAGATTGGCAGCCATACAAGCACAACTTAATAATCTTGGAAGAGAAATCAAGAAGGTGAATGAAAAGGTTTATGCTGCTCAAGTAGGATGTGAGCAATGTAAAGGACCCCACTACACCAAAGACTATCCACTCAAATAAGAAGGTAAAACCCTTGAAGAAGCTTATTATACTCAGTTTGGTGCACCCTTCCAACAAGGAGGGAAATATAGAGCAGCAGCTCCGGGATCAGGAACCAAGGAGCTTAGATTAAAACTTTGGAGATTCAAATCGGTCAAATGAGAAAGGTACTACTAGAAAGAGGATTTGGAAGTCACCTAGCTCTACTGAAATAAACCTGAGAGATCATGTCAAGTCGATCTCGACTACTGTTGAAGCTAATATAACACCGATACACCGTATCGGATCATCCTAATACGCCG